>JAZHYW010060819.1:0-28549 GCA_037355805.1 Ixodes ricinus | reverse complement strand
GCGAATACCGTAATATTCCTAGTCATTGCTCACCCTCTGCCACCTCAAATTCATAAAAAGGGTTGGGCCATGTCTCGTGGGCAAGAAAAAAAAGCTAGAAAAACTTCCATTTATTTGTACATATCTAGCGCTGCTGTAAAAGACATTAAACTCAAAATGGTTTCATTGTTTCATGCAAGAAATGCTCATGAAATAATGTTTTACTATCGCAAAGTCCGTTTGCTTGCATACACGAGGCTTGTTCCGTGAAACGCGTTTTTAACACCGCTTAGTTTTCTTCGTTAGTAAAAAAGTCAAGAAGAAAATAGAACCAACCAGGCACAACAAGTGAGCGAGCGGGTGAAAGAAGCGATGAAGATCGATGCTGGGGAGCACGGGAAGACCGGCAATCCAGTTGGCAAATACTTAGGGCTCGGGCCATGTTGGGCGCCTTGTCAATCACAAGGGCTCTTGCGCAACTTTCTTGCTTCGGTACATACATGCGTGTCGTCATGTGACGCGGCGTGTACTTTGCTCAACGCGGGCTGAGGCGGCGTTGCTGCGTGGCGTGGGCGGCGCCTCACGAACATCGGAGCCCCGAAATGGGACGCTTTACACTTTGCTGGCACGTCTGTGAGCAGTGCTCCAGCAAATCTTTTATTTACGCCGCTGGGCTTCGTCGCAACCATTGCACAACCCTGACCAAGCCGCGGTCGCGACGTTCTGGGAGAAGGAGCGGGATCGCGGTGAGCCGTATTTCGGTGGAGACGGACTTTGACCTTACACTCTGACGCTTACACTCCGGGATATGGGGCGTTCGCTGACCTTGCGATCCCTGAATGGGTTACTGCTCGTGTTATCCTTCCAGACTTTTTTTTTTTTTTGTCCGACGAATTGTTTTGTATGAAAAACAAAGTTTTATTTTGTCATCTCCATCATTTTCCTTTTGCATGGATGTACTCCGACTTCGGGGTCATGTAAATCAGGACGAAATGCATAAACAAATAGAAGTGTCTTTTCCTCCTTCTATACTTTGTCACGGATGTCCTCCGACTATAAGGTCCGCGGCCGTGTCATTCGGGTAGGAGAAATGCTTGCGGATCACGGAGTCTGCGTTGGGGCATTGTAGGGGTGGGCGATCACTCGGGATATTACGGTACTGGTTTTGACCGAATATTTTCGAATTGAACATCAAACAGTTTCTTCAGGCCTTTCATTAATATGCACTGTGACTAAACGAAAATTCAGTTGAACTCGTGTAGGTTGTTCTCAACTCTTCCACTTGTCCACTTCTAACCTCAGTTAATTTTAATAAAACTGTATTTATAAAATCGTGCATGTAAACGATCACAACTTGTCGCGGCTATCCTAATCGAGGGGATTTATAAATCTGCTTGCTAACTGCAAAAATGAATGCTGAGCACGAGTTGTCAACACATCGTTGCCCAACAGATGCTCTCGCATAATCGCGGCAAGTTAGCCCCATTAAGCGTGCTTTTCACCTAGCACTCGTGCACTGCAGGGAAGCAATACATGCAGAGCTTTCTGAGCTTTGCAGGTATTGCTTCCTGCACTTTGAACAGATCAACACTTTGAAAAGTATGAATATCGCAGTTCATCTCAAAGCGAATATTGAACAGGCGTACTATTCTAAACTACAACCGTATTCGAATATTCGCACAACACTAAAACTCAACAGGACTAGCATCGCTGTGGTGTACGAGACTGCGAGTATACGTGGCAGGAGAACTCCGGAAATGCTTCACCTGGTGGACTGTCGGTCGAAACAGCAGTTTAAGTTAGTTATATTTGGAGGCAGTAATGCTTGTTTTGTAAGCAAACGAGCGCAAGCAAGATGTAGACGAATGAAGACAAGTACATAACAGGGAGTGGCGCTAAATTCATTATAAGGCAGAGGGGGAGGTGTAAATATCAATCATTTTTTACTGTGAATAATAAATTGACATGAATATTATAAATTGACAGTCAAATTAGCAGTTATTTTACATAGCGAGTGGAGCATGAGAACTTGAATAAATGACAGGTGAATTCTTTTCCACCAAACAAACCTGCGAAACAAAACCACTCATTTCGTGAGAAAGGTTTTAATGCTTGTGTCGATAAACAAAGTACTTCAAAAGACACGTTTGATAAAGAATTATGTAATGCGGCAAGCAAGGCAACGACCCCTAATTTTTGTTAACATATCGGCTTATAGATTCTTGTGGCACTTTCCTTTAAAATTGTGGGTAAGACCTATAATAGTAATTAAAAAACGTTGGCCTACAATGATGAGCAAGATTTCCGAGCCCATCGAACCAACCGAGATATTCCGCTATGTCGGTTATTTCACCAAGCGCACTGGTGCAAAATGGTGAAGCTTGATGCGTTGATCAATCGATTGGGGTTTATGGCACATGAGCATCTGAGGCTATGTTGTGCAAAGCTTAGACTATTGCAATACAGGGTTAGGAAGAGGAAAGAGCTATAGAAGCAAAATATGTGATAAAACTTGGACATGAACGTATATAAGTGTAAAAAATATGGCTAAGCGTTTAAGACAGAAAGTAAAATCACAGTCGGTGTAAAAGGCCGATACCTGTGAGGAAGCTAAAAACAGCTATGTGGGATGAGCAGTTCATCACCTAGTGGTAAGGCAAGGTCTAGTTGAACGTGTTCTTTATAAAGCAGCGAGAAGTGTTTGTAACGGCATTGACCATACATAGGGCATTCGTTGAGTATGTGCATAATACTTAGAGGTGAGTTACAATGTTCACATTCAGGGGCATCCTCCCTGCTCAAGAGGTGCCCATGTGCGAGACAGGTGTGCCCAATTTGTAACCTGCAGAGTACGAACCCATAGAAGCGCTCCCGACGACGGGCACTCTCCCGCTCTGCCTAGAAAAGGTTTGATTGCATGTAGTTCGTTGCCTGTTTCATTGTTCCACTGCAGCTGCCACTTTGCTTGGATGCAACGTTTCAAAGAGTTCTGGTAATCTTTGTCTGGTATTTGGTACGTGTCGAGTTCTCTATCATTAGCAGAGCTGGCTGTGCAACAGCCACTTCATTTTCAGGAATGCCAACGTGGCTAGGAATCCAGCATAGGACTTTGTTAGGATTTTTTTTTGCAGCCAAGATAATCTCGTCTTTAACTCAGAAAAAGTGGGTTTGTTACATGGTTCATCGACACGACTGCCTTTAGAGAACTCAAAGAGTCTGTGTAGACTGCAGTGTGAGGAAGCCTTTTCTTAAATTATGTAATCAAGAGCCTGCAGCAAACCACAGAGCTCTGCTGTAAGTATAGTGGCTGTTGAATTGATTCTTTCTATCTGATTGACCGATGGTCCCACCATAGCATCAGCCTACTAGAGTCTTCTTTTGTCCCGTCTGTATAAAAACTGGCACACTCCTAATACTGGGTTTGAAGCTCAAAAATTACTGCCTTGCGACTTCCTGTGGAACATCCCTTTTATTATACTTGGAGGGTGTAAGGTCGCAATGTATGTGGCAGTTGTTCTACGGGGCTATATCTGGGGGGGGGGTACTGGACTAGTAGAGGCTTTGCATTCATCCCAACAGATTGTGCTACACTATTATTCCTCACAGAAAAGGGGGGACTATGGAAGGTTTGTTTTGAAATGTGCGCTGAAACTTGATATTGTCGACGCTATCTCAAACGGGGCGCTCGGCGACCGAGCGGACTCTGACAAAGTACATAAAACCTAGGGAAAATCTCCTATACTCCAGGGACAGCTTAGTTTGCTTCTGCATAAAGGTTAAGCACTGGAGAGGTGCGATACGCACCAGTAGCGAATCGCAGTCCCTGATGACGAATGGGATCTACCATCTTCAGAACCGATGCCCGGGCAGAGTTGTAGACAATACAACCATAATCAAGCCGAGAGCGAATGACGGAGCGATAGATGCGCAACAGGCACAGCCGGTCAGAGCCCCATGATACATGTGACAAAACCTTAGGGATATTTAGATTTAAGACACTTGAGTTTTAAGCTCTAATGTGTGGAATGAAAGTCAACTTGGAATCATACACAAAGCCCAAAACCTGTGTTATTTTTTTTCAGCAATAGGAGTACCATACATGTTCAGAGCGGTTCCTGAAGAATTCCACGTCGACGAGAAAAAAGAGACACAAGCTGTTTTTTCGGGAAAAATTTAGAACCATTTGTATCGGCCCATTTGACCAAGTCAGCGGCGCGACTTTCCATTTTCCCCGGGGGGAAGAGTAGTTCTCCGGGGGGGTGCTGCACGTTATTTTTTTCGCCAGAACTGTACATTGAAGCTAACCTAAAGCACGCTGGATTCTATTTCCTATGTATTTTGTCAATAAAGGCAACTGGGAGTACTTTGTTTACATGCCTCTACTAGAAGCTCGTTACATGGCACGTAAAACAGCGTTGGTAAGGATCATGGCGCAGCCTGTAAAGGGGGCTCTGCCCCCCCCCCCATTTTCACCAGGGGGGCACGAGCCCCGATGCCCCCCCCCGAAGTCTGCGCCTATGGACCAAGTTATGAATTAACCGCAAGTGGGACCCGACGTTCACAAATTGAGGAATTACAGGAATGAAACAGAGATCTGTAGATCTTCAACATATAAGGAATATTGCACTGAAGGGGGAATTGCACGGCCAATGGAATTAAGCTTGACGATAAAAAGAGTGACACTGAGTACACCCCCCGGGCCTCCATTTTCCTGAAAACTCCTTGGAGAGAGTTTTCCCAGCCTCATGCAGAAAGTATGGTGCTCCAGATAACTCTGTATAGCACTCAACATTCGGCCACGGAAATCAAGATACATCTTGCAGTATGCCGTAGTCCCAATCGCGTCGTATGCCTTCTCCAAATCAAAGATAGAAAGAAACTGTTGCCTGATGTCAAACGCCTCATGTGTGGAAGTGTCAAAGCGGACGAGGTGACTGACAGTGGACCGAGCTGAACGAAAGCCACATTGGTACCTATTGAAAAGGCTGTTTTGTTCTAGATAAAACATGAGCCTCTCGTTAATCATCTTTTCCAATGTCTTGGAAAGACCCCAGGCTCAGCTCAACCACCAGGATCCCCTTTCCCCAGACGCAAGACACGGGTTAAGCCACGCACAGCCAGGCGTGGCTGGGTGAACCCACATGACTCAAGGTTTGTAGTGACGCCACTCTCCAAGCACCTATTAAAGCAGGCACCCGCTCCGTGTGGGTATGGGGGCCCATGTGACTGGGGTCCGTGTTGACGCCACTCACCAAGCACTAACACCTGAAGTGTAGGCACCTTGTGCGGGGAGCTTGATGCGTGTGCTCCGGTGCAAAATGGTGAAGCTTGACATGCGCACCGGTGTGGGGCAGTGAAGCTTGACGTGCGCGTGCCTGTGTGAACCAGTCAAGCTTGACGCTAGAGTGCTCGTGCAAAAGCAGTGAAGATTGACTCAAGGGTGCTGGTGCAAAGTGGTGAAGATTGATGCGAGAAACCGAGGAATTCTGACTTACTCTCGAATTATCCAAGGTTATTCAGCGCACCTTTACAGAAAAGGCTCAAACCGTGAACAAGATGAGGACGAATAAAGTCGCACATGCGCGCACCAGTCTTTGAATATGATATTAAACCTGGAGACTGAGATAGAACAAAGTTAAAACAGAACAGGGACAGACAGCATTGCTGTCTGGCCCCGTTTTGTCTCCTCTTTTGTTTTAACTCTGATCTTAGCCAGTCTCAAGGTTTACCATCATGTTCTTCAATGCATTTTTTTCAACAGTTCTTGCTGCATGTGTGCCTTCATAAAACGGTGCCTTGTTCACACTTTTTAGCTCATTTACCTAACAACAAACCAGGTAGCTCGTAGTAAAGTCGTCATGCATAATTTTATAGCATTGGTTGGATTCTTACGAAAGGCACAAAGGAGACAGTCCCCCGTAGCACATACGATTCAACCCACTCACGTCGGCGTCTTTCCAGAGTCCGGGTACGCTGAACGACTGGAGAAGGTCCGCCCCGCAGAGAAGCATCACGCCAATGGGAGAGGCCTCTGCAAGAACAGGCATCGAGTCCCGCCAGATCCCGTCTGAACCTAGGGAGAAGTGACCCCGGCTGCACTCTATGATTCCATGCACCGCCACTCAGTTGTACTACTGCACATTGAGCAACAGTTCCCGGCTCCTCAGACCCGACATGCTGGAGAGAGAGGCTGGCTCACTGTTCAAGTTGTCTGTCCTCCGGCGTTTACGGGGGGCTCCGTCAACCCTGTGCTGATGGCTTTCTCTCAGGGCATCCAGGTGGTGTTGCAAGACGTGCCGTGTCTCTGTCCACCCTTCCTGGCTGCACTCCCACGTGTCCAGCCTGCAAATGGATCGGATTGTGGATCCACCGTAACTCGCAAGCAAAACTAAAACAAAAACTAAAAACCTAAGCACGGTTGTTTTGGCACCTCTCGTCAAAACCGTGCCACAGTGTTTCCAAACCAACATCTTCGCACAGATGGTAAATCGTCCGCATTTGGATAAACGGTCGCAATATGCGACGGCAAAGCCGTCTGCTGTGACACAATATTTGTATTGCATCCACACCCTACAAACTTTCGAGAATGTAAGGCACTCCGAAGCTTCAACAAAAAGGGCGTAAACGAATCGGCGATCAAAGGAACAATCTAAAACTGTCGACGCTTTTCTGGGTGCCTCCGGTGTAGTACCCCAAGCAAAACATTTTACGCTCTCCCAGAAAGGAGGTTTCGGTCTGGATTCGAGGGCCAAATCTTCAAACTGTACAAGATTCGACTTTAGTGTCTGGGAACGAACTCGGACTACTCAAACAGTTGCACGTAGTCGTGTGGCATATCCGAAAGATTGCGTGCCATAGGCCACCACTCGAGATAGTTTCTAGAACATGTATGCAACTAACCCACGGAAGTTTCGGCAGCCAGGAGTTGGGACGCCACAACGACGGCGACACTCGCGTTCGCTTGTGCTCTTTGCCAGCATTTCTACGACCAACCGCCAGGACCGCAACATTCGATAGCAGGACACTCCGAGCTTTGTGACGTTGTTTGTTGCCGCTTCGGGACCAACCGATGTGTGGGCGCGATCAGGCCCGACCGGTCAAAGAAGCGTTCCAGGCACTATACTTTAAAGAGGCTTCTTTGGAAGGATCTTGGTGCACATCGCTCACCTGACCCAGTCGTTGGTGAGAAGGGCCAGGTTGAGCATGGCGCAGCGGTGTTGTGCCGACAGCAGGCCCGCCTTGCCGTAGGCGTCGTTCACAGGAGACACCAGGCCACCAATCACCTCGATGGGCGGAGAGACGCCATTCTGGAGGTGGTCCCTGGCCAACTCTGTGGAGCGAGCGCCACAATGTCCTCGCGAGGCATACGGAGACAAGCATGAAACCCAGCATTCTCACGTTTAAGCCCTAGGTACTTTTTACATTATTTTTTTGTTGTTGTGTGAGGATCTAGGGAGCAAGAGGGCACGGCAGAAGGGTAGGGAGCACTCTAGGGACAATGGAGCTAAGGAAATGGAGAAAACCGGAGAAAGAGAGGGTGTGGATGGCAGGATGTGCGAGGAGGTGACAGTTGGGACCAGGAAAATAAAGCCCGCTTCAGACGGGGCAACTTCACCCAGCAACTTGACATCGCAACACCAGCAACATCGGGCCGCTTGCTTTCACACGCAGCAACCGAATTGCTACGACTTGCCATCATCATCATTAAATTTTATTTTAGAGCGCAGCTCTTAGGGCGCATGTTTCCAACTTGAGCGGCGTCAACGTCGGCGTACATTGCGCATTGCATTATGAGAAGTTTCCCATAATGACGTCCAGAGGGTTACCCTCGTGAGGGTTACGAGGGCTACCCTCACGAGGGTTACAAGGATTACACTCGTGAGAGTTACTCTCACGAGGGGCAACCTTACAAGGGTCACGAGGGTTACCCTCACGAGGGGTGACGGAGGGTCACGATGTTTACACTCACGAAGGTTATGAGATTTACCCTCACGAGGGCTACCCTCACGAGGGTTACCCTCGCGAGGGTTATGAGGGCTACCCTCACGAGGGTTACCCTCAAGTGGGTCACGAGGGTCACAAGGGTTACCCTCACGAGGGTTGCGAGGGTTACCCTAGCGAGGGCCACAGGGGTTCTCCTTGCAGGGCGAGGGTTACCCACAAGAGGGTCACGAGGGTTACCCTCGTGACTTCACACGTGACGTCACATCTGACGTCATTACAGGAAGCCCGTGACGTACGACATCACGTTTGACGTCGCATGACGTCAAACGCATTTATCATTGCCAATGTTCCTGCTAAATTTAGTGGGACAATTTTTCCGCTAAATTTGGCGGAAAAAGTTTCCGCTACATTCACCCTAGTGACGTCACGAGGGTAAAATTTCCCACTATACTTAGCAGAAAATTTTCCCGCTAAATTTAGCGGGGAAGGAAGAGGGCATACCTCTTCTCCTCAAGAGCTGCGCTCTAATTCGGCGTTACAGAAAATTGTAAACGTCTTTAATTTTTTTCTTGCACTATTTAGATGCACAGTTACGTGCTGTAAACATATTTTTATATCTTTAAATGGTGTTGAGACATTCCCAAAAATGTTCCATTTAAAACCAGAACCAAGGCTTTAGTTGTCATCATCACCGGCACGGGGTGTCACGTGAAAATATTACGTCCCTGATTGGCTGCTGCCGCCTCAAACGTCTCCGAGTTGCTTGTCTGTTTTCGAGCCAAACCCGTGTGTCTATGCTGATGGTGCAAACTTCATTGCAAAAATAACTTCATCAGTCGTCCATTGGCTGCTGCTCCTCAACGAGCTGTGACGTCATGGTTAAGTTTTAGCGATAAAGTTGGGTGTATGCTCGTCAAAATTGCAATTTGCCGTGCCGTCAGAATGTCGTCATGATGAAGCTGCTTCTGTTAAGAAAACTTCTACAGTTTGGGAGCTCAAAGATGAGAGAGTTATCAGTAAATAGGAAGAAACAAGCGACCCCACAGTGAAAGAACAAGAAGACCTATATGCCTGCGTAATCAGGAATTTGTTTTTTATAATAAGAAAGTTGATTGTCAGCATCGTTCTCTCCCCTGTGTCCTTGTATTTTTGCACTTTTTTCATCCTGAGTAAAGATGGCGGAACTGTGTTGTGCGCTCCTGCTATGTCAGCAATCCGATAGCACATTTCGCGAGCACCGCGACGCCTTTGAACTTTTTGAAGATAGGTTCGTCGGACACCATCGTTCGGCGAAGGAAGCAGCGAGAAGGCTATGTAGTAAGCTCGGTTCCGATCTTCAACAAGACCGAAAAACAGTATCTGTAATGACTACCGAGCAGCGGGTGTTGTGTGCCTTTCGACTGTATGCTACTGGCAGCTTCCAAGGGATGGTGGCAGAGCGACGAGCACATTGCTGTGCACCAAACCACAGTGTGCAGGGCACTTCATGCCGCTCACCACCGCAATCGGCGTGCTGTCTCGCTCGATCGGTGGCTTCGCTTTTCCCTAGCATGGAGGACAAGAAGGCCAAAGAGTTGCAAACATGTAATCAATAGGCATGTCGGGCTGTCAATCCGAGCAGCAAGCACCTTACCTTTTGCGCTTTGCTGCCGAACTGAAAGCGCAGCTGCCAGCGTCCGCCATCATCATAAGAGAAAAAACAGCGGAGCAGAAACAACGCGAGCCTCAAACGCTGTTTCAGGGCTACAAATAAACGCAAACTATTTATGATAAAATAATGTATGTTATTTATTTATTAGGAATATGGAGTTCTCTTGATTTAGTGTGTATCTTTGTTTTGTTTCCTTCCCCCAAAAATAGCACCTCAGTCAACGATGCGCGTGTTCCACAGATTTTCCTCTGGGGACTTCCTCGCTTCTCAAAGTCTACGAGGTTTCAAGTTAACAAGTGCCGTGAACCGTGATGTGCGCTGTGAGGATGCACCCCCAATGAAGTGTTGGGTGCTTGTGAAGTTATGGCTCCTCCCCCATAGCCTTCGTCACAATGAACTTAGTTCATGGGTTCGACCAGCATAGACACACCAATCTAGGCAATTCGTGTCGATCTAGGGAAAGGAAAATTCGCCAGCAACCCCAAAATTGTTGAGAAAGTTTCCCTGTCTGCAACTTTCTCAGCAATTTTGGAGGTTGCTGGAGGGGTGTTCCCTAGCTTGCCCTAGACAGACGTGAATTTGCTGAGATCGGGTCTGACTCAAAGCAAGCGAGCAACTCAGAGCAACTCGAAAACGTTTGAAGCGGCAGCAGCTAATCGGGGACTCAATCTTTTCATGTGATACCCTGCGCCGTGAAAGATGAGTTTGGAAATAAACTGTTAAAGAAAGATGAGTTTGCATTCTCAACGCCGTTTAAAGGTGTAAAACACGTTTATAGCTCGTCACGGTGTGTCTAAATAGTGCAAGGAAAATGAAACTTAATGATAATGATGGCAAATGGCAGCAAATGGTTGCTGCGTGTGAATGCGGGCGGCCCGTATTGCTGGTGTTGCGACGTCAAGTTGCCGGGAAACATTGCCCCATCTGAAGCGGGCCTAAAGAGAAGTTGATCCTATGACCTGTTCGGAGTATGGTCGAAAAACCTAACAGGTGTTTGATGTAAAAGGCTATCCGATAAAACGATTTAGATCAGTGTCATCCGGAACACGCAATACAACGCTTCCATCGATATCTGCGCCGGGAACAAAGTATTGCCGGCAGATGACGTCCACTCGTGAAACTAACATGTCGCAAAAGATCCACCGTGAAATGAGTGGGGATTCAACGTCGGACCTACCGAACATTCGGAGGTGCATGTTCGTGACGGGATTGAAAGATCCGCAAGCCACCAGCACTGTCCTCTTCCGCATAGGGATTCCTTGCAGTAAAAGCCTAAAAGACACACGCTAAAGATAAATAGTAATTATAACCAATGACTAGTGCGATGACCGTCAAAGGTCAAAACCGTCAAAACGAAGAGATCAGCTGATCAGCGAACTGACCTGGATTTTGTGGGGGGATTGGATTGGAGTTTGATGTTTACTTGCTCTAGGCTCAATCAAGCTCAAAAGAACCCCTTACATTGCCGTTACCATCAAATAAAAATAATAAAGTTATCCTGTTTTTTTTTTTTTGTTAGGAATTTATCAATTTGTCTTTACTACTTCAATAACACTTTTTTTTTCTTTTAGTGTGGCAACGGCGGCTGCAGAAGCAGCTGCTGACGGGCCATGGACGGCGTAGATGGATCGTGGAGTACGGAGAGACAACGTCTTCCTTTCAGCTGCCGGTCTCTCCTTGGCTGGCTAGGCTGCGGGTCTGAATGAACGCTCGGTCCATTCATCCGACCTAGCCGTTCGTTCGTCAGAAGGCAAGACACGCACGAAGGCCGATGGCGTGGCAGTGAGGGTCGTGGTCCCAGCACGTCTCCGCGTCTCCAGCATGGCCGGCTCCGACGCACGACACTTGTCGCGGTGCGCCCATACGTCACGCCGGCCCCCTAAAAACTGCGGCTGCAAGCCCCTTCTTCGCCTGACGTCGGCACCTCAGGTAAACCGCCAACCCAGTTTTAGGGGAAAGGGAGTTTGTTGCAACATTCCACCGTGGAGTCGAATCGATGAACTGCGCCGGTGACTTCGCTCAATGTTGGATGCGAGTCGAAGTACGATCACTCTACCGCCGACGCGATACTTCTGTAGTATCAAGTTCAAAGTGGCTCTGCTTGGTGTCGGTGAAGCTATAGCCGGCTGATACCGTTTCGAATTTACGAGTGGAACCTTCGTTGGCGTCTGTCATAGTTTGACCTGATATTTGGTATTAGTGGAATCTCTCGGTACGGACGGCACACGGGCTCGAATAACTCTCGTATATAATGACTGGAGATGCTAGTGGGGCACCTTAGATCAAGCGATGACCGAACTTTCATGCAGAGACATTACCGGTCATGGCATAGACTCGGGTGAGGTTGTGATCCCTCCTTGTGAATAATATGAACTAGAAATGGTTTGAAATGAACCTGAATGAACTAGTACTGCATCTCCATCGATCAATGCTTAACGTTTCCCAACAAATCATGTGCAATTTTTTTGTAAAACGTTCAGTGAGGCTGGCCACATCGTATAAATATCTATGCATGTCGAAAGCTGAAACTGTTTGACAGGTCTTCAGCCCATAACATGGCCTACACTAACTTAAAGACGTCGCCTAAAAAAATAAAATGGCTGCAAGAACACAGGGGGCTATGTCCTACAAATGTTTCGTTTCTCCGAAAAAAGAAACGGAAGTGACGGAACTGACGATATAGCGTCCGATTGGTTAGAGGCTCAAATGACAAAAATTCGCTCTTTGTCATTTGAGCCTCTAGCCAATCAGACGCGATATCGTCAGTTCCGTCACTTCCGTTTCTTTTCAGGAGAAACGAAACATCTGTCGAACATAGCCCCTCAGGTTGCCAAAGGCATTCTTTACGATTAGTTTTTTTACGCTCAGTTTCTTATGTCCCTGTCTACTACATTTTGAGTGTGCGGAACTCGCATTTATGCGAAGCTTGGAGTTGTCAAACTTGGCGTTTGAATAGTTTACAAAATTTAGACCCAAACTTCCTAAGGGCTTGCAGCATCCAAACTGTTTGAGCTACAACAAAAGGTTTGGAACTACTTGAAACACAAAAATCGATTGTGATTTACGCTTTGATGAATATAGGTCCATTAGGTACTCCATAGTCATCACGGTAAAGACTGTAGTCACTCCAGCGAACAACTACCGTGTCCAAAGTGTCCCACCAAAAAGTGAAGTGTTTTTTTTTTAATTGAAAAAATAAACAATACATTGCTGAACGTCACTACTCCGTCCAAATGTAGCGCTGGTGGTCTGGACCAGATGCCAAAATTTCAGCAATAATGGTTCCTAGTTAAATGTTATACTTGATTTTCTGAAACTTCCGAGGGAGGAGACACACACGCTGTACCTGCTGGTAGTCATAGCATAGAAGGTATTCACTGGATGTCATATTTGAGGGCGATGTTTAGAGCACCTGCTCTGAATGAGCTCGCATAAATAAGCTGCTAAGACCAGCAGTTTTGATAGTGTAAAATACACGTTGAAAAAACAAAAACAAAAAAACTGTGGAAGCATGCGCTTAGCAGCTCGAGCACACAGCTATGGTCGCCAGTACATACTCTCTATGGGCAAAGTATGCCTCGCAAAGATGCTTCAGTGTCTGGGCACCACATCATTACGGTGCCTGAAACGCGCCACAAACTGTGCGTGTTTATCGCATGCTAAAATGTAGTCCCTCCATTCCTGCGCGAGGGCATCGTAGTAGCGTCCTGTCATCGCCAGCCATGATCCTGGCAGTGTTACGGCAGTCCTGGCGGATGGGGCAGACTCTGCTGCAGGTAGCTCTTTAGCCCTACAGTCCACATGAGCTCTGGCAGACGGGAGTTGGGACCCGCAACAAGAGTGGCGCTCGCGTATGGCCCAAACGACCACCTTGTTGGCTCCTACTTTTTGCCAGTGCTTCTAGCCACCAACTGCCAGGGTTGCGACCTCTGACGACGCCGGCTTCAGCGGCGTCGTCCGTTGCCACTTCGAGACCTCTTCTGACTTGCCGGTGGGATAGAAGGCCAAACGCATTGGTCGAAGACGCTTTCCATTCCACCGCGACATCGCCATTAAAGGGATGCTAAGACCGAAATCTGGATTCCACAAACACGCGGCAAAAGCGTGCAACGGGATGCTACAAACACCAAAACATCACTCATACAGCAATATCTCAAACGGATGACCGTATTTTTCCAAGAAAAGGAGGCGCATTTGACAGGTTTGTTGACGCCATGTTTTTCCGAGAAAAAGAGGGAATGCCTCGCAGTCTTCTCCGCCTCGCCGCCTTGAGGGAGCGAAGACAAGAGAGGAGGAAACCAGGTACGTTGACGTCACGCGCCTCGTCGGCCTTGTTCAATCTCGACCTCTTTTCTCAGAATACGGCCGTCCATTCGAGATATCGCCTTACGAGTAGTGTTGTAGGGACTTGTAGCGTCCCGCCTACTCCTCCTGCATTGTTTTTCTGAAATCCAAATTTCGCGTTCACCATCCCTTTAAATGCATACCTGAGCCATCCTTGCTTCGCTGTGTCGGGCTTGCGAGTGAGCGTGGTTGCCGACTAGAGAAAGGAATGAACGGTTTGCAGAGCAGCCATGGGGACGGTGGGCCCTCTGGTGTCCGAGATCTGCTTCACCTTCGTGCTCGCCGCCTTCCTGCTCCACCGGTACGGCAACCCCGCCCAGCACCACCTGCTGGTGACCGTGAGCGTGTTTGTCGCCTGGTACTTCTCATTCATCATCATCTTCATCCTTCCGCTGGATGTCTCCACGGTGAAGGGGTTTTGTTTTATATTTTACTTCATAATGCCGCGAGTTAACATAGGGCCTGAGCCATATACCTGCTCCTCCTGCTTGGGCCAATATTGTGGCCCAAGCAGGAGTGGATGTAGTGTTTGTAGTACAGAACTAAAGTGCCTGTTGAGATTGAAGGCGCTCCAGTTGTGCATTAAAGGCCGATTCACAAACTTGCAACTGCTTGCAACAGTGTGCCTTAAAACCTTTTAGAATCTCTTGCAACGAGAGAACTCAGTGCTGCCATATATCGATTAGCCGTGGAACTGTTGCATATATTTCCTTGTTTGTTTTGCTCATCGCTTTCTTTTTAACCTTAAAAAGCTTTTCACAACTTTATAAACAACCATTTCTAGAGATAGTATGTACATTTGATCTCGCAAATACCACGTGCAAAACCTTCCCTCTAGTGAAATGCAGTTCCAAGGTCACCTCGTAGATGGCGCCAGCATGACAATGGAGTTCTCCGTTAGTAGAGGATTGCAATAACTTCGGCCCTAAGCAAAGTGCAAGTGTCAAACCAGCCTTGAGGGTCGCTTCAACTTAATTCTAGCGCCTACTTTATTGTCTAAATTTCAACTACGCTTTGGCCAAACTACTAGAGGCACCAATTTTTTGTTCCAAAAGACACCAAGAAGTTATCTAAAACGAAAAAAATGATTGCAAGATTGCACCCGGTGGATGTTCCCGATTAGCCGTACATCAAACTTTCTATAAAGGCAGCGCTGCTACACGAGAAGTACGGTGCTGAACTCCGAAGCGCGTATGGCTGCCATACTTGGCCGAACCACGGCCCGCACGGTCTAACCGAACCGGTTTCCCTTGTCTCCCGCGACCTATTCAACTCCTGCGGGGATGTGGCGATGTCGAACGGCCAGGTTGTAACAGCGTCGGCGCTACGCCAAGTGGTGAACTTAAACATAGCATCACAAACGCTCTGAGAGGCACCGAATCTCCTGAGAAGCATCCGCTTTCCAACGAGCTGCTCTTCGAGCGCTCGCCGGAACTGGCCGTTTGGAATGAAAAATATAGCAATCCGTCTAAAGTACAAATGTGCGATTGTCATTAGCAGATTTTGTTGATCATGTTTAACTTTTTTTGGAATGTGAGAGGTATAAGGGTGGGAGTCGAAGGAATACGGTTGTTTGCTCACATGTGGTATCATGCCACCATGTTGGCGGTCATTTCTAATTCTTGCAAGCAAAAAATACAAATTTGGTGGTACCTTTTGTACCACCAAATTTGTATTTTTTGCTTGCAAGAATTACAAATGACCACCAACATGGTGACATGTATGCTTCAGCAGCTCTGTAGGCCGAGTGGGCTAGCGCATACCAGCTCGGAGCATGTGGAGCGAAAGCTCGCGCTGCAGAACCCAGGGATCCTGGGTTCAATCCCCACCCCTGCCTGTTTCGATCTGGATGAGCATTGTACTGGCGTGCGGTCGTGTATCACTACTGCGTGATGCACGTTAAAGACCCCAGGCTAGCGGTTGTACTGCACTGGCTAAATTGCTCATCTCCAGCAAGTGACTCGTCACAACTTTGAAAATGCTGACCAACTACACGCTGTATAAATATCCACACAACCCCAATTATTATTATTAAGCTCTCAGCAGCAAGGCCCTCATAAGGGCTGATGACATGGTGTCGATGCAAGCCACGTATTGCGAAGCGCAATTTAGCGTAAGCTCCGTGAGCTGTTCAGCTGGCAGTTTTGTCTGTGGAACTGCTAGCCAAGGATGGGATTGTCTAGAATATTTACACAGTAGAGGTGCAATAACCAACAGTCATTCCATACAAGTGTTTGCTATAGCAACATGCAAATTGAGAGAATTGAATCGTTGTTGTCACTAAAAATGCATCCATTGGGCAGGAACACGTGCCACTTATATTCTTGAGTACGTAAAAGCTGCAGTGCTCGTGGGAGCAGTCATCATTTGAGCCAGGGGGCAAGCTATCATTTTGCTTTGTATTCTGTATCAAGCAACGGAAGCCCTTCTGATTATGACCCGACTTTGCCCCCGATTGCCGACACGGCTTCGGTAGTGTTCTTCAGCTTAATCTGAAGGGTTGGCACGCCACGCTTTGTATTCCGTGCTGACTTTTCGCTGTCATTGTCTTCCCAGACGGCATTCAGGCAGTGCCTGCATGACAGCGAGTCTCACAGCAGTGGTCACCACCTACCCTGGGTGGAAAATGACACTACTGGCAACATCACGGTCCCACCAGCCACCCCATCACCAGGTGAGTCAGGCTTGCCTTTCCAGACAACCTTTTAAGGACATTTAGGGACATTTTGCTGGGTTGTAGTGTGTCGTCTCCTTTTTTAACAATAGGCTGCATTGCTATGGCTGCATTGCCAACCCTAACTGGTTGTCAAACGTTAGAAACAAACTTTAACCACAAAGAAAAGAAGAAGTTGTTGAGCAAGTAATTGATACAGAAGGAAGTTGGGGTGAGTCACAGACAGTTGTTACATACCCTTGATGCCTTTGCTTTCTTCAATAGATTGTGTGAAATACCATTACCAATTTTTATGTGTCTTGCAACTGCTATTGGTCGGTCAAATAGTTTAAAAATACTGAGGATACTGAATATGTGATTATTAAAAACTGAGCATGTTGGTAAGGTTCATTTACACATGAATGAATAAACACGTGGGACAGAGCACAGAATAGGACATCTTTCAACTAGCAAAAAACAAGAATGAAAAAGAGCCGCCTCCAGATGCGTCAACAAATCTTGGAAGGAAAGGAGGGAAAAAAATTGTTGAAGGAAAGGGAAATGTGAGAAGTGAAAAGGGATGAAAATAAAATGCATGATTTCTGTGTTTAGAAAATGAGATTTTAATCTGATTTTCCAAACACAGAAATCACATATTTTAATCCCTTTTCCCTTCTGACATTTCCCTTTCCTTCAGCATTTTTATCCTTCACCTTCCAATATTTGTTGATGCCTTGAGGGACTTTTTTTTTCATTGTTGTTCGTTGCTTGTTGAGAGATGTCGTGTTCTGTGCTCCATGCGTATGTGTTTAGTCTTTTGTGTGTAAATGAATATATGACTTCCGTTCTGTGCAAGTTTTGGAACATGATCATTGTCGCTGCAAATGGTTTTGGATGTGGGCTTCGTAAAAATAGGGAGGAAATTTTACTTTCAAAGTAGTGGGGGATGAGGGGCAGTGTAACGGTTAGGGCTAACATCCCAACAGGGTATGCCAGGGATCTTGTCATTTGAGATCTGAATTGCGATATGGCCCCACTTTCAGTTGGAGAGCTTGAGGGTGCTTTAGCGCCTCATTGAGTGTACACATTGCAACGGCTCGCTGTCGTACTCTGGCGCAGACGGGTGCCATCAGCCGTGGAGCTTTGTCCCCGAGGGTGTGCTCCAGAGCCTCTGGAGGGTCGTCTACTGGACCTCACAAGCCCTTACTTGGTGAGCGCCGGCATGGTTGTGCTCTTGCACAGGGTCTCAGAGGAGCTCCTTCCCAAAACGGGCCTCTAGGAATGAGCGGCTTCAAACTTTGCGTGCAGTGCTAGTTACAGTCTGGACATAACCTAGTGGTGAGCTCGTGACAGAGGAATTCCTTGTTTTTGGTGTATCTCTCTTGGAATTCCGTGGCGTTTTTTGTTGTTGGGGGGGGGGGGGGTGTTTTTTGGTGTCGATCTTCTGTGCTGGACAGGAAATCAACGTTGAAGAAAACGGGACATAGTTGCGGGATTCCCCAACCTCTGTGGAACATGCGCACGACACAGATGCTTGGAAAATGTCCCGACAAGAGAAGAAAAATTGGATAAGGGTCGTGGTTCCCGAACAACGATACAGATTCACTGCAGTTGAGTGGGGGCTGTGTTCTGGATGAACACAAAACAAAGCTTTAGATAAGTGTGGTGTCTGGAGACCCGGAATGGAACGACCACACTTGAGCGCAGCTGCCACGAGACTCTATCTTTAAAGGGGCGATGCAACAATTTTTGTACTTTCCGCAAATACCGCTTAAAACGGATCCCTGACGTTAATGACCTATGAAACACGCGTTCGTTTTTCACCCCACGCAATAGAAGTCCCAGAAAAAAACTTAAGAAAAACGAGCAGCGTTCACTCCCTCAACTCGCAGCCAGAACAAGCGGCCACGTGATCTGGAGCGGATTATATGCCGCCAATGTTGCTCATAGCCACGCGCTGGGGTTGGCAAAGCACAGGACACGCGCTGAGTTCCAGGCATTGTTATGGCTCGGCTATTGTCGTCGTTGCAGCGATTGGACACGGGCCACTACCCGAATGCTTCTCGAGCTAGTAATTATCACGAGCCCAAATCGAGTGCCCACGCAATGCTCGGGTCCAATCTATGAACCGCATTCAAATATCGTCATATGGGTGTACTGCGATCCCCACGTTACGTCATCAAATTTTGCAAAGGAGAGATTGAATGAAAATGATCGATTTTGTCCTTGAAATTACACCGCAACAAAGGAGTTTCTTGGCCAGTGGCGTTGCGTGTGAGTATCCTTGAGTCCCAGGTGTGCCAGTAAGCTCGTGTAAAGAGAAAAACATTCCAATTGAGTATCGTTGCACCGCTCCTTTAATCTTTTTGGTGAAGAGAGGAAGTAGAATGGGCAAAGGACAGAAGAAGACGAAGTGACCGGAAAGTAATTAACTAGAAGGTACAACATTTTCCCCCTCCCATTTTGAGAAAGTCATTGAAAGAAAGACAAAGCCTAAAGAAAGTAATTAAACAGGTTAAAAATAAAAAGGAAGTATAAGAGAAAGATTCACAAGAAAGTCGAAAATAAATAAAAGAGAAGTAGAAATGTTCATATACAGAGTCAGAAAGTTTGTCATCTTGAGACATAGTCCCCAAACCGCACTGGCGGTCGTCGTTCCCGCCGTGGTCGATCTGGTCGTGGCACATCTCCCGCTGGACCTGGCGGAGGTACCGAAGAGGTTGGTTCCTAGTTGGCGATGGGCGCCGAAGCTGACCTCGTCCAGTCGTCCGTATGGCGTTGGAGAACCAGCTGATGCCCGTGGCGGCTGCTGGTCATGCTGGCTCCGCCAGCCCAATGGTGCAGGCGGTGGTTGCCATTGGTGATGGTCGGCTGACCTTTGACTAAGCTTCCCTGTTGGTGCCGGGTTTCTTGGGTCCAAATTAGAGGAAGGCGGTCTTGGAACTGCCGGTAGCTGGGAAGTATGGGATTTTCTAGGGTTGTGCGAATATTCGAATTTTCGAATAGTAGTTTCGAAAAATACACTATTCAATATTCGCTTTGAGGTGAACTGTGATATTCATACTTTTCGAAGTGTTGGTCGCGGTGGGTTAATCCCGTCAAGTGCGCTTCTCACCCATCTCCTGTGCACTGCGGGAAAGCAACACTCGGAAACGCGGGGATTGCTTCTCCGCAGTGCACGAGTGCTCGATGAGAAGCGCACTCAACAGGGCTAACTGGCTGCGATTATGCGAGAGTAGTATATGTTAGGCAGCCTTGTCTTGAGGAACCATCTTCATCATTTATGCTTGTTTTTGTTTGTGGCAAGTTTGAAATTGAAGGAAGAATATTTGCACATAGCGAGCAGATTTATAGGTCCCCTCGATTGGGATAGGTGCGACAAATTTATCGTTTACATACTACAGCTTATCGATAAAGTTATATTAAAATTAACTGAGCTTAGAAGTGAACAAGTGGAAGCTCGGGAGCAATCTTTGCGAGTTCAGCTCGGTTGTCATTCAAGCATGGTGCAGTATTCCGCATGGTGCGGACTCGAAAAAAGATTTGATATTCAATTCAAAAATATTCGGTCAAAACCACTATTTGCTTTGAATTCGCTTCGAACTCAAAATCCACTATTCGCATATGACTAACTTTTTCTATTTCAAGACTGCTCCAATTCGTTTTTCTTTTGGTTTTTCCTCGATTTTGATAAAACCGGCTCAGGAATCAATTTTCTGAGTTTATTTGTATATACCGAAAACACGAGAAAAAAACTCCTATCTTCGTAACCCTGCTCAACGGGTGAGCTAGACATGCAGTAGAACCCTGTTGATATGTGTCCGGTTTTTACGTTTTCCCTGCTTTTACATTCAAAACCTCCGGTCCCGCCGAGCTCCCAGCCCTTGAGGTCCTTCTTGTTTTTTACGTTTTCCCAAATTATACATTTTTTCCCGCTGTACCCTGAGAAACGTATCGAAGAGGTTCTACTGTAGTCGCACAAAACCCATTTGAAAGCAAGCCCGGACGTCAAAGCAAATGGCAAGAAAAGGGAAGGCCGAGTCTGAAAGCTTGTCCCGCTCGTGTCATTGTAACTCGTCTTTGCCAGACGGTGGTCTGACTGTCGAATGCAGCGTTCCGACGGCACCACCCAAGCAAGCGTTTCTAAACCCAGCTCTTATGTGGTGTGGTTCCGCAGGATCATCCTGCCTCTCATGCAGTCCTACTCGACAGCGGGAGAGTTCACGGTGATGGGCAAGCTGAAGAGGCGCTTATCGAGAACGCCATCTACTACGGCAGCTACCTCCTCATTTTTGGGATCTTGCTCGTCTACGTGGCCCTCCAGCCGGGCATTAGTCTGGATGCGTGAGTGACCGCCCGGTTTCTTCCAGGTCTCATTTTGGTCACCGCACGAGCGAGAACTAATTTGCCTCTCGTGGAGCGAGCGAAGATGGCATTCATAGACGGTTCGTCTGCTGAGGCGAGCGAAGAATGCAGTGCGTCAGCTACTGAAGCATCATTTGCGGAAGGAGATAAAATGAGAAAACGTTGTACGTCGTCTGCTAGCAGACCGGAAAAAAGTTGATCGTCTGCTACGAATGGCACCTTTTTTCGGTTTCGTTAGCAGGTGATTCAAATGTGTTTTCTTGTTTTATTTTCGTTGCCAAACGTTGCTTCGTAGCTGGCAAACTGTTTTGCTCACGTTAGCAGACAAACCTGCTGCGCAACGACCTCTTAGGTCTCTCCGTAACGGCCTGTTCACACATATGCCACAGTGCTATCTCATCGCTATTAGTCAGTACTGGAAATGGCGCTGACCTTGCTGATATGGCACTGACTTTGCATATATCAAGACCCAGTCATACGCACACACCGCAGTGCTAACTTAGCACTATAGGTACAGACCTGACTGCACTACGCTCGGAGAGCTGCCGAGGACGATGCTGATGGCAGCGCCCTCGTCCACCGCCAGGGGCAAGCTGAAGGTGATCTGCATCACCGCGAGCAACACGTGGGGCCTGTTCCTACTGGTGCTGCTGCTGGGCTACGGCCTGGTGGAGGTCCCCCGGAGCTGCTGGAATGCAGGGCACCGGGGCCATTCCCTGCGCTACGCCTACTTCAAGGCCTCCAAGCTCAGCCTGGAGAAATCCGAGGCGCAAGACAAGCTGGACGACGTCCTCGAGGTGCGTCCCGGTCTCTGGCTACACTCCAGCTACAGCTATACTCCACTTGTGGCTGCACTTCGAGCTAAGGCCATATGCCGACACCTGACTGAAGGACCGGGCATGCTTCTTGGAATGGGGGGACTACTATACTTTGTTTTCAACTTAGAATAAACTGCAGCGGGTGCCACGAGCCGTCGGAGCGAATCGGAGTTCGAAGGTGCGTCACGTGACCTTGCACGTTGCTACACCTCACTGGGAGGTCACATGGCACGCTCTCGGTTTTGGATTGGCTTCGATGACTCGCAGCGTCAGCCGCGGTTCGTGTTGAGGCCAAGCTGGGTATTACCCGATTCCACCAGGCATGCCTCTAATCAGGTGTTGGCAGAAACGTCCCTTCCATGCCACAAGAGACCTTTTCTGTGGTGTGTGGATATGCTGCAGGGAAACAGTGGAGCAACCTGCATACTTTTACTTGGTTGCACTTCCTGACAGTGGTTAAATACTGACATTTAATGTATACTGAGAGAAAGCCTATCGGATTTCGCATGAAGTTTATTTGATCTATGTAGTGGTTCACTGCAACAAAAGTAGGTCTTATAGTTGTATATACCATAAAATACTGGGGAGCACCCACCCTACCTTCACTGAAAACTGGGTTAATCTAGACAAGTGCGCTCGTCCGGCCTAATTGGGCGCTTAACATATAACTTTCAGAATTCCCAAGTTTGGGAAATGTTAATGGTGGGCGCTGGAACAAAGTGGGCACTTCCACAGTATTTTACGGTAGTCAGGTGCAAATAGTGAATTGCAATATTCATACTTTTCCAAGTGTTGATTGCGGCGGGTTGCCCCGTTGAGTGTGCTTCTTACCGAGCACCTGCGCACTATGTAGAAGCAACACCCTAGGAGCTCGCTTCCGCGGGTGTTGCTTCTCCACAGTGCACTTGTGCTCGGAAAGAAGTGCACTCAAAGGGGCTAACTCACCACGATGAAAACTTGAAAAATATGAATATCGCAGTTCATCTCGAAGCGAATATAGAATATTGTATTATTCGAAACTACTATTCGAAACTACTATTCGAAACTTTGAAAGTTTGCACAACACTGGAATATCATTGTTTTTGGACAAGTTTCTTTGTAAAGGCTTGTTTTTACAGGTTTTGAAAGATGTGCCATACGAAAGTAAGAAAACTAGCTATTACAGATGAGTGGCCACTGTTTGATCACATGCAGCATGCTTCTGAGGAAGGCCCATTAGGGGAAAGCGTTCCACAGTGCCGCTAAGTAGCATGTGAATTTTGTGTCGCGCAGGAGGTGCAGCTGGCTGCTGGAAGCGTGACGCACCAACACCCCCTGCGGAAACACCTGGAGGTCATTCTGTCTAAGGTAACAAACTTTGTGCATGATGCTTAAGGACTGGGACTGGAAGAAGCGGCAAATGCCATGTGCAATAAAAAACATATGCAAAGGAAAAAAAAAATTTGTTGAACAGCCTTGATGGGAAAAGGATGTCATACAAATAAATTTCCAACGAAAGAAAAAAAAATTTTAAAGCGACATTTATGGTGCGAAACAAATTTGTAGTTGGCGCCCGCGAGAGCCGCCACTATAGTAAGTTACAGCTCAAGAGGGTAGGGCGAGGGAAAGGAAGGCTGCGGAGGAAGAGCAGATGGAATGCTGGAGAGGGGAAACCTCCTCCTCTCTCCAGCATTCCATCTGCTTCCTCCTCTCTCAGCCTTTCTTTTCCTCGCCCTACTTTCTTGAGTTGCAACGGACTATAGTCATGACTCATCTGGTAGACCTGTTCAGCGTCGTGTTGCGCTGGAGACGGTCAACGCCACCGCTGAAGTCCCCAGAACCCCCACGCCGTTGCCGCATGCTGAGCGTGATGCGCTGCCGGCTGAACGCGTTTCTCCATGCCGCCGCCGAAAGAAAACACTGGCGTGCTGCCGCCATCAATTTCTGACTTGTGCGCAGGTCTATCACGTGGTTCTTGCACTCTTTTGGAGCTCCTATGGGCTCTAAAAGTTACTTATTAACCTTCCTTTTTTTGTTGCACTTAAAACGAAGATTAATAAGTATCGTGATTTCCGGGCTATAGTCCACAGACTATACATGTTTAAAAGTTGAAATTTTAGGCTGTGTGGACTATCTAGGGTGCGGACCATACGGGAGTTTTGTTTTTCAAGATCGTTCATTATGACGAGACGTGACGGGTTTTGTGAAGGAAAGAGTATGTCATTGATTATTTATGTGTGATACAAGCTTCTTTGTGAGCTAAAAAAGTAGACATTTGTCAAGGTGTGCCGTGTGTGAGAAGATCTTCATGTCTACTAAGCACCAGGGGCACACTATGCTGGGCGTGCAGACTATGCGCCGGGTGCAAACTATCTAAGCAGAAACATTTTCTTTTTAGGTTTAAATTGGTTTTTGCGGACTATACACCGGGTGCGGGCTATAGCCCGGAAAATACTTCAACTTTTAGAGCCTATAGGAAGCTCCCAAAAGAGTGCAAGCACCATGTGACTATAGCAGCCAGTCACGTGACCATAGTGGCCACTTTTCCGCGGGCTCCCGCGGGCACCATCTGCAAATTCGTCTTGCGCCGTAAATATAGCTCTAAACTTATTTGTTTCCGTTCTAAATATATTTTATGACGTCCTTTTTCTATCCAGGCTGTTTAAAAAATTTTTGTTTCTTTCTTTTGCATATGTCTATAAAGGGTAACTATTAGAGGTGTGCGAATATCAAAATCTTTCGAAGCAAATCGAATAATAGAGGTTACGAATTGTATCGAATATTTTCGAATACGAATAGTTTCGAATAAGAACATTTTTGGAAACAAATATTTTCTATTTGCTGTGAATTAAACAAGAATGCTTAGAACTTTTTTTTTCAACAAACATTTATGGAAAACTTTATTACAATAAGAAATGTGTCACACATGTGACTGATATAAAACTGATGAAATAAAAGATCAGTCAGTAAAACACCATTTAAGGAGTGAAATTACAGAATGTAAATGAAAGTGCATAAGTGGAGGTGGGTTGGCAAGCCACAGCAGAGTCGGATATTGTGTGATCGCGCCGCGCAGCCGCACTGACTTTGTGCAATCTCTTCCCCGTATGCAATAGTTCTGCCGATAGAGGGCGCCACAAAGAAGTAATAAAATTAAGAACACATATTCTTTTTTTGGTCGGAGGGAGCAAGTCTTGCTTCTACCAGTGAAAACGGGTAGAAATAAATAACAAAAGGAATACTGGAAAACTGATGAAGCGGAAAATAACCCGAGCCAGATATCGCCGACAGCCGAGGTCAGCTGTAATGTAACCCATATCCGAGTCCATAGTACACTGGCTACTGTAGTGACTGTAGGAAGGACTGTAGTGAGTGTGGTCCGTGACGTTTGTGCTCATGACGATGCACGTGCCATTGCAAATCATAGACCTTCATCAAATCTATCGCAGTGTTTGCGCCACGACCACTTCGCCAACTCCGCTATCCAGACATCATGGCAAGCAAAGGACCTACTGCGCTACCGCGTGCAAATAAAATTCCAGTGCTTCATACAAAAGGAAAAGGCACTTAGGTTGGCTTTTTGGGTTTGCCAAGCTCGAAACCATACTGCGCAGTCCAAAAACAAAACAGGGAACTCGACCGCGAGTTGACACTAATCAGCGAGTTCTGCATTATTCATAGTTTTCAAAGTATTCGAAGAACTCAAAATACTGCGAACATTGAATCGAATAGCAAGCATTATTCGCGAAGTATTCGAATTTTTGAATATTCGCACACCCCAGTAACTCTCTCTTTGTGCAAAACAGCAGTGAGAGGGCACAAACTCGTTATACAAATAAACGGCAGGTGTAGGAATGCTTTCACCCTGTTTGTAAACACAACTACCACAATATCCCTAAAAGATAACCCACCCTTATCTTGGCATGAGTCGCTATTTAAAAAAAAAACGCAATGCAAAAATGGCACGAAGATAGTCCTGTTTTCTTCATTGTCCCTGCTGAGATAACAAGTTTGGCACATCACATAATCTAAAATTAGCATTTTCTTTTTTTAGTCTTTTCTCGATTGCATGTTGTGTTAGCCTACTTTTTTTAAACTCGATTTGCTCCCAACGTTAGGTGGGCTATCTCTCTGGATATTACGGTAGTAAAACGCAAAGGAGAAAGACATTTAGAAAATATATGTGCAGAATATCTCCTTTCTTTGTCTTGTGTTTTAGTTGTGTTTGCGATTCAACGGGTTATTTGCATACTAGCTCTTCTTTTACCCAGTCTGTATCTACAACATGGCCCGTTTTGGCCACAGTCTAATTGTTCAATCTTTTAGAGAACCCCAATCACTTGCCTCTTCCTCTTCGTGTTTGCCGAACGTTTCGGAAGGGTGCACGGTCGCGTTCATGGTGATCAGCTTTCAAGAGCGGTTGCAGGTTCCAAGCAGTACCGGCGCCAAAGGCAACGGCAGGGGCCGTCACCGTGCCCACCCGGAGATCGACGCCCTCTCGGGTGCCGCCGTCACCGAGAAGAGCCTGGTGCGTCTACACCAGCAGGTGAGACACCGTCGAGGCGTCGCTCCCGGTGCAAGCACGTTTCTCTAGTTTAGGCAGATTGCAGACGGTCTTGCTCTCCCCTTTGCAACACGGAATGTGTTATGTGGCTGGCTCCTGGCACTTTCCTGTCACGGAAAGAGCGCCTCGCGGAAATCGATTGGAAACCGATTGAACACGAGTTTCGGCCAAACATTGATGGAGCATTCGTGTCCAGTCGGTGCACTGGTGTCCAGTTGGAGACATAGGACTTGGAGCACTATGGCCCTGTCGCCCGGGAGGTGGAAGTACGTTTGGAGGGAGATAGTTTCAGGAGGGGGAAGAGAGTGAACATGCACTTCAGAGGTAACGAAAAGACGTGGAATAGCATTCTCGAAGGTCTGATCGCAAGGAACTCCGTGTTCCACTCTCGCCGGAGCGCCTGCCTTGGCAGGGCTTTCTTTGGATCGGTACGCAAGGGGACGTGTGCGCCGCCGAGGCACAAGATGCGTACCGAGCACCTCCGTGCGACGTCACCTTGAAGCAACGTGCAATGCATTCTGTGTTATAACTGCATTTGTCGCGATGATGGGGTAACGAGGTGAATTTTAATTGCGTCACACTTCTAGGGCCAGCTCTTGGCGTTTTAATGCGAAAGCATTAACTGTCCCTTGGAGCGAACCAGCGTTATCAGCTTTTGAAGTTGCACCAAACGGCACCTAAATTCCCCTGTCCCGTGGAGCGAAGCTTATAGTCTGTAGGCAGCGAATTGATGGAAAACTCCCATTGACTGGTGTGTCGCATAGTTCCAAGGAACGCCACCCCACAGAGAAGCCTCTCCATGCCGCAGCGGCCCGGCCGCTGGTAAGAGGGAGAGGGTGGCCAGGCTTCTGCAGAGCGTCCAGCCACAGATCCCACCCGGGCAACCTACGCAGAGGTTGCCGGGTGGGCTACCTCTGCGTATACGAATGCTTTCGCATTCCTACACGTTCGCAGTCTTAGGTGTCTGTATTTTGTGTCCGTGGTGTGTGGCCTCGATGATAGCATCTCGGTGTTCCGTGACGTACTCACCATGACGTCAAGCGACACCGTAACATTATTTAACCATGTGACACCGTGACGTTACAATGGTCACATGACCATTGTAAACGTCATGGCATCACGAGCTATGTAACATCGATGTCACATGACACCGTGATGCCAGGTTATCCTTAAATGCTGTACATTTGAGTGCTTTTGGGGTATACCAAAGACACAGCAGCATGCTTGCTTCCACTCGTGCATCCTTTTTTTGTTTTTTCGGCGCGTAATGAATAATGATAATAATGGTGATTTTGTTTGCAGGTTATACGTGCCTGCAGCAGCACGGGCGCACCCAGTGCCAGTGGACGAGCTGGTGGAAAAGGCGCTCGCGCTGGAGGACGTGGCGCGGAAGCGAGAGCCCCGAGCGGCGTTTTCGGCGGTCGGCGCCGCACGACCATCCGGCCGGGCTGTGCGCCTACACTCGGTGAGCACGTCTGGAGCATAGAGTTAATATTGTCGCGGATGAAAAAGGACGGACAAACGTAAAACTAAAATTAACGGTTTAATCGACGAACTTGTGCCAGAAACAAAAGAAAGAACAGGCGTTGAGAAAGCAGCAGCGAGCGTTCAGGTGTTGGCGTGACGGCTAGCTAGCGCAAGAGTCTAACTTGGCAAGGCCATGTTGGGCTCTTTACCTATTTCCCTCAGTATGAGCGTCGAACATTTAGGGTAAGAGTAACCCGCTGAATCTTCTAGAAGTAAGGAGTAGCATTCCGTCTCGACCATGCACGCGGCAATATGATTATCTAGAGGGATAAGTCCCGTGCATTGTGGACGCTTCAGAATGGTGGCGCATAAACAAGGACATTGGTGGTCCCAGTATGCGGTCCCGATAGGACCAAATTGTTTGAAATGCTTTGATATGCACAAAGAAGCGGGAAAACATCACTTGCAAGGTAAGAGTAATTGTGTTGTGTGTATGTTTTTATAGCCGGAAGTGAGGGAGCCTCAATGGGCGTCTTTGGTCTCAGCTGTAGATGAGACATTTAGCCAGTGCTGTACGACCGCTAGCCTGTGATTTTAACAATCACCACGCTGTAGTTATACACAACCGCACGCCGGTACTGATGCTGATCCAGATAGAAACGAACAGCGGTGGGGTTCGAACCCGAGATCCTTGGGTTCTGCGGCATGAGCTTTCGCTCCACACGTTGCGAGGCTGCGGTGCATTAATACTCGGCCACCGATCCCCTCACTTGCAAGGTCTGTAT
>JAZHYW010060814.1:0-26938 GCA_037355805.1 Ixodes ricinus | reverse complement strand
ATAGCTGCCCATTCCATTACAACCTTCTTTTCCTTTTTTTTTTTGTTTCACAGCAATACACTGCCAGTTAAAATTCGGCTCGAGGGAAAAAAATTACGTACCGTGGGGTGTTGGTGGTTTTTGTACGAAAAGCCTGAAACTACTTAACACGTTTTTCTCGACTGCAGTGATCGCTTCTCTTTCTGGCACATCCCCCAGCTATCTATAAAAAATACTTGCCTTTAACCCCATACAGAATAGACCGATCTCAGCAGCCAGTTTGACAACGCCACCGCTGCCGCAATGCATCGAGGGAACTTTAGTCTTTCTGCACGTGCGACAAACTCGCTGGAGCTTCGCGCGTGAGGAGCCGAGACAGCACGAGCACTTGCGTGCACTGCAATTTGCCTCTGCGAACTGAGGTTATGGCGGCGTCACGCATGCGCCGAACGCCGAGTGAGATCGGTCTATTAGGTTTCTTCCCGTGGTGAAAGAAGTTGAAATCCCTGTCGATCTAGTCATGCTCCTGGAACTGCATGGCATATGGAGAAGTAGAATAGGCTGTGAGGCACGACGATGTGGACACCCGCCCCGTTCCTATGTATCTCATAGAATCTGTCTGCAGACTAAAATATGTATACGCCACATTAGAATGTGCGCCTGATTGAGTGCCTTCTCCTCAACATACTTGAGACCCTGAATAAATTTAAATGTTATGACCGCGCATTGGTAATCTCCGCGAAGTAAATTTAACAGTGTGATCCTTTTGTTTTCTATATGTCAAAACTGGCAATAATAAAAAAGTACGAGGACACCTAAATGATTCTTATGAGTTGTGAATGCGAAAGCATGAATGTCGTTCTTCCGATCCCTTAGTTCATCTGCGGTGTAGTGGCGTGGACGGCCACGTTTCGCTACTGCGGAGGTTGCGGCCGACGGCCGAGTGTGCGCTCTCGTGAAGTGGCCGCACTGCCCTGAGCTCGGCCGCACAGCCTCTCCGGAGTTTGCCCGAGCGGGCTGTGCGACCAGGCCCACACCGCCGCACTTCTTACCGGAGGCCGGGCCGATGCGCACGCTGCGCCGCCCAGAGCCGTTTATACTGAGAGCGTTTGGCCTTCTTAAGGAGATTTTGACAGCCTAGCAACCACAGCAGCGTAGTCTGAAAACCAGGAGATGAGTACTTCCGTCTGCCATTTTGTGGCTCTGACTCGTAGGAACTCTGCGATTTCTCAGGAATAAACAAGACAAAGGAGTGACGCCATTTTGTGTTATCGCGAAATCTGCTGGTTCTAGCGGGCAACAAGCTTCGCCTATTGGTCAAGTTCTCTTAGTATTAAACGGCTCTGGCGCCGCCATGGAGAGGGCATCTCTGGTGGCGTCCCTTGGAACTACGCCGCACGAGAGCCAGTGGGAGCCTCATTCCTTGGTGACGCGCGCCAGCCAATGGGAGCATATCCATCAGATCGCGGCTTCACTTCGCTCCATTGGGACAAAAGAGTTTAGGTGCCGTTTGGCGCGGCTTCAAGGCGGATGACGTTGGTTCGCTCCATGAAACAGGTAATGCTTTCGCATTCACAAAGAAAAAAATGATCGAGGGCCGAGTGGGCTAGCGCACACCAGCTCGGAGCAGGTAGAGCGAAAGCTCGCGCTGCAGAATCCAGGGATCCTGGGTTATATCTCCACCCCTGCCCGTTTCAATCAGGGTGAGCATCGTATCGGCGTGCGATCGTGTATCACTACTGCATGGTGCACGTTAAAGGCGCCAGGATAGCGGTTGTACTGCACTGGCTAAATTGCTCTACAGACTGCAGCTGAGACACAAGTAGCCCGTTGAGGCAGATTAAGTACAGGCTGCATAAACATACCCACAACCCTTTTTTTAGAGTGTTTTTGTGCGCACACGCACTTTTGCTTGACTGGCGACATCTCATCAATTTCTTCTCCCAATCGTTTTATTTACGTCTTTTGTAGTGCGCGTAATCCGGTGTGACTCAGCTCAAGCGCGTAGCATTGGCTAATGCTTAGACGCCATTTTACCGTAATAGTCACGCACTAAGTGCGTCCGCCCGATGCGCGCTAGCCCACTCAGTGCAACAAAGGATGTCCTCACCCCTTGAGAGACAGGCATGTCGGCACCTTAATTCACAGGGTCAGTCGAGTGCCATCTACAAAGGAAGCGTGGAAATTGGCAAGAACCCTCCCCCTCTCCTCCGCCCCCCCCCCCCACCCTCATTAAAAAAAGCTTTTCCTTAGAGGTCCAATTTGTGAAGATACAAAGTATGGTGCGAACATTCCCTCGCAAAATTTTCTTTCTGGTCAAAATTTTTTTTTGTATTTTTATTTGTCAAGTTTCTTTTGTAGATTGCGATGATTGGCTAATTGGGTGCTCTTTCTCTACCTTCTTTCAACTCCTAAGAATAAATTTAATTACGAGGCCTGAAATAAAGTTTCGCGCTGTCATAACGTGACTTCCCTGATCAAAAAAAGACTACTTATTTTTGTAGTGTTTTCTTACGTTTGCTTCCATGCTCGCGAGCCCGCAAAATATAGTGGCCACTTGGAGGGACTTAATACGAGCCAGTCATGCCACCGTGCGCCCTTCTACCATGTAATTTCGCTCCATAATGAAGCTACTTAAAGCTTCACTTTAAGATCTTTGTAAATAATTCGTTGTACGTAGTTACGTTATCCTCTCTATCTCTCTCTCTTTTTTTTTTTTTTTTTTTACAGTGCGCGAGGAAAGGCAATGGATGAAGTCCCTCTTCCGTTTTTTTTTTTTTTTTGCTTTTTCTTCGCCCATCATTTATGGGATTGGAGCTTTAATTTATTTCTCTGTACTTTGAAATATGTGAGCTAGGGCTGGTATTACATTTCGTATGTGTTTTTGTTTTCTTATTTCATGGCCAACAAAATTACACCTTTTTTTATATTCTTTCTGCATAACTAATTTCCAAATAACCCCAAAAAGTTACAGCAGAAAAAATGACTAAGTGTTGATTTCCTAAAAAAAAAAAATGATGTTGTCATACTTCGGGAAGGGTTGTCCTACATCATAGAATGACCTTCCCCTTATACTGCGTTTATTGTTTTGTGTTTTGCGCTCTGGAATTCTTATCGGCTCACACAGCAATCTCAGCGAACGGAGCGATGATAGGTGCTAGGGCCTCGCCCTCTCGCGGCGGGAATGGGAAGCTGTTTAGAGCGACGGTGCCCCGGTTCACCCGCTCAGCAGGAACGCTGTAAGATCTCGTGATCATAGCTCGCCAACAGGAATTTTCTGGATTCAAGCGACTCTACAAACGACGCTATTCATTGATCAAATGTAGAGCTGCGGCTTGTAATGGGATTGAGCCTTTCTGTTCCACTGGTTTTCCCAGTGCTAATGATACGTGGCGCGGTGAAGAGAGGTGCAAGCGTGTAGGCGTTTCTTCGAACTGGAAAGACTGAAAATCAGTAAAACCTCAGGAGCGTAAAAATTTAAAAAAAAATGTTTTGGTAAATTTTGTTTTTAAGAAAACAACGCAACACGCTTTTTGTTTTTCATGGCATTTTATCGGGAAGGATTGACGGCAAATTTTGAAATTTTGCCTATCGTCAAAGGTCGACACTTGGAGAGCAATCCCAAATTCTTTAATCATAATTGTTGTCAGTATTGCGTAGCTTCGTCGCACTAGATAGTCTGCTCTCATTAATTTTCTACCGTTTTTATTTCATAAATTGTAAATAAAAAAAAATGTCGCACTTGGCACCCGTGATAATTTGCCAACTTTATATTATCATAGCCGTTCGAGCGTTTTAAATTGTATTGTAAGTAATATATAATATTAAAGCTCGAAAAACTAAGCATTGAGATACCTGAATTTTAATATTATCAATAAATATTTACGAAGCCTCCCAATAAACGGCGCAATTACAAAAGATATGTAATTTAGCCCTTATATTTTTTTAGAGAAAGGTCTCTTTTTTTTTAGTAGTATAAAAAATTGTGAGGTAGTTTCCTAGATATTCGTAAAAAATTAATATGAAATACAAAAGAACGTTTTTTAATGTAATCGTTTCGTAGAAGTATTATAAACTAGTGACCCGTGACACATTTCGCAAAATCTAAATTGCCTTTGTTGTTCTTTTCTTGGGAATAATGCAAAACAAGCATTATTCTATATGAAAATAGATTTAATAAAAGAAAACAGACTAGAACAATACAAAAGTTTATAAATTAAGCGCCGATTTCCTTTACAGTTTTTTTTTTTTATGTCACCTCTTAGGTGCATAAAATGTTTGACAGTTAATTGTCCCTTTCAAAGGTAACTAGAAACCATAAAAAAAAGTTTTAAGCGCCTAAATAGAACTTTTATTTAGGCGTGTTTTCGTGTGTTACAAAACAAACGAAAATTTCCGGAATGATTTTATTTTGTAGATTTATTACGTTGCCACAAACATTTCCGTTAGGAGTGAAACCGAAATTGACATCGATACCGAGATCTTAAATCTAAAATAGAAGTTAGTTTTGGTTTCGCTCTTCCCTTCGCGGCGTTCGTGTAATCCTAAACACTTTTCTTTTCTTTCTTTTTTTTTTTTTTGGAGGGGGGGGGTGAGTGGAAGGGGTGACGTTTTACGTAATACTGCAGCTTCCTCGTAGAAGCGAAAACAATTTGAGTAGCTCGGAAAAACCAGCACACCAAACAGGCTCAGCTACCCTCACTATATCCGCCATTTTGAAACTCCTGTGGCGCCACCTATCGACAGCTGGACTCGCAAATTGTAGAGGGGACACTACGCAACGATAAAGACGCCTAAAAAGAGAAGAAGGAGCTACTGCCTATCAAAGTGGGAAGGGAATATTGGCGCCGCCTGGCAGCTGAGATGTGAAAATTAGGAAAAAGATATAAATGCACGCCTATGGACTAGCGAAAATATGTTAAATCTTACTTTCTCGGAAAGTAAAAACCTACAGCTTTAGTTAAGTGGTTGTATCTTTAGTTGCCTATAACGACGCGTTTGACTTCTTGAATCATAACGACATGTTTGCAAAATGTTTACCGTTGCGTTAAAATCGGGACGTTTCCTTTCGTATTCGATCGAGCCACTTGGAAATTCGTAAACGTTCGAAACGTTAGGGTCAAGAGCGGAAACCGCTGAATTCGTCTGCGGTGGTGTCAAGAACGAAAGCAGCTGAACTCAACCGCTAACGCTGACGTCCCTCTTGCCTCCTTTGTTCGAATAAGGCTCAGCCGCTTCAATTCCATGATTGTTGTGGACTGAAGTGAGGACTGCGAGTTCTAACTCCTAGCTTTGGTCTCTGCTTTCGCTGCACGTGCGATACGAAGTGAGACGAGCAACTCTGGCAAGGTTGCGATTTTGTGCTCGTGGCCTTTGTTGTGCTGCAAGCGAAGAGGGGACGCTCACGTCCCACTTATGACACAAGTCCCGCCACTCCCTGGTCAGTCTGGCATCGAAGAGGACACAAAACGAAGGTACGCGCCGATATGGCGTAAAATGCCCAATTTAAAACCCAGCTTGTCATAGAATACAAAGGGCAGGAAGCACTCTCCGTAGCCCAACAAGCGCGCGGTCGTCGCTCCGGAGGCTGGGCAAAGTACGTGTCATACGCACGAACGCCGCAAAAGCTCCATCTAAGAATTGACTATCTCTTTGGTAGATCCCAAAGGATCTAGCTCTAAGTGCGCAGTGTTTACAGGTCCCCCCGGACGCCATGGCGTCACATGACGTCACACGGTCATGTGACCTCGCAGGGTCAAGTTGAACTCTTTGGTGAGTCGCTACTTTATATAAAGCGTGATTTTTAAGACGTAGCTTCGACCAAAGAATTATCGCGAGAAAGAGTTTGGTAAAGGTAGAGAGAAAAACAAAATAACGCTTCTCTTTAGTAAAAAAAAATCGCAGCGGGTTTTTTTATGTTTTTTTAGTATTCCAATATCGTTGAAAGATACAAATTAAATACTAGAATTAAAGGGAAAAAACTAACTAACGAGGAAGCAGTACAGTGGCTTTTCCCGTCTCTCAGGCCCTCATTTCGAACGCTATCGACAGGTATCGGCATCGGCCAGCCGCCGCAGCTGCGTCATTCTCTTAGCTCCATTTTCCTTCACGATGAACCTAAGCGGAGGCTACGAACTACCGGAGCCAATCCACGGCTCGAAGTGTGTCACGTGACTTTACGCTCCCCACGTCTCTTCAGCCAACCCGATGGACACATGACGCACTCCGGTAGCACCCGGCGTCTGTAGCGCTCAATCGCAAGGAGAAGCGCGGAGTATAGTTTCCTGCTTCTTAGTCTACAGTATGCGCATAATTTTGGCTGGTGTAATTACGACTGACGGGCCCCGGCTACTGATGTGGCTTTCTGTTTTACTTGCACTGGCCGGCAGCATCTCAGGGCGTGAAAGTGCGCAGCTGCGCACGAAGACTTCATACGGTACCCTATAATCTTGGAACGAGTAAAATTTTTTAACCGCCTTCCAATATTGACTTTATTTGGCTCGTACGATGGTGTATTCGTAAATTCAGAACTACATTTCGGTTAGAAATACTTAAAGCACGAAGAAGGTTTTCACTAATCGCATATCCAAAACAAGGTAGATTGTCCTAGGTGTAAGGTGCAAAGCATCGTATATTCACAATTAAAGATGCGTGTTTAAACTAAATGTATCTTTACCGAAAAATTAAATGTATATACTTCTATTCAAATCGAGAGTCCTGGTAATAAAGGTGCGGCTTCTTGCGGAACACTGCTGATTTTCACCTCTATGTGGTGAATTTTAGAGTAGCTAATACCCCCGTCAGACGGCGTTTTAAAGCTCCTTTTCATCTAAGCTCCGTTATAAAATCAGCCAGTCAACTCGCGATGCTGAGTGCGCACGTGCCCTACGGCGTGCACTGGTTCGCCGATTTTATAAGTTCTAAAGGCCTTTAAAATGCCCGTCTGACAGGGGTAATACCTCCGTTGTATTAAAAGATTTGCACGTTTCAAAAAAACAAATATCACCGTATCCTCTTCCGACAACCGAATCTTGCCAGAACTACCAGTGCACGCATGAATATTATGCAATATCTATTTCTTCATGTGACCTCGAAGTAAAAAAACAAAATTACTTTTCATGCACTCCTTTTATTTTCAATACTCGGGGGGCATTGAAAAAATACTGGTAATGATTTTGGAATATTCGAAACAATTTGAGATAAGAACTGCACACATTTAGGGACAAGTAGTGTAAACATTATTTCAAGCAAACAACTTTAAGTTAAATCAAAAACATTATCTTTAATTAAGAAATATATATAGATATATATACTCTTTTATTTCACCTGGTTGTGGGTATACACCTTTAGGTATATTTCGACACTTATCTGTAACACAAATACTTGTAACACCAACAGAAACAATCCAACGTACTCTTAGTTGAAAAAACAAAAGTTACGTAGAATTTTTTTTGTTGAATTCGCAGCAATTCAAAAGCATTACATGTCAATTCTTTTAGTGCGGTTACTGCACCATATGTGAGCGAGCGCTTGAACGCCCAACAAGATTCATAAAAAAACGCCCCGAAACCGCTTCAAATCCATCAAGGAAATTCCCCGTGAAATGTTTCTCTGCCACTCGATTCTTCTGGTCGCCGCTCCGCTAAAAACAACATGTCAATATTATATTTTTCTCGAGGAAAACGAGTGTTTTTAGAGTGGCCGCAGTGAGTGGTATTGAGCCTGGTAGTGTTTTTGCGCTTGCTGGTGGCGAACGACCAGAAGCGCCGCATCGCTATCGCCATCGACAACTTGAGAAACGTGGAGATCCCCAAACACATTATTATCAATAATCGCGACTGTCTGCCATTGTCCTTTTGCCTCTTCTGTATTCTTTTACTCGTTTCCAACCGTAATGCATTGCTGATTTAAAAAAAAAAGATTATTATTTATCATATTGGATTTGTCAACTATGTGGCTGGGGACGGGCTAAACCAAAAAGGGTGCATAGCCGCCGTGCCTTGCCTCCGCTGTAATAGCGAGGCGGCAGTCATCAAGCCGCCGTGAATCTGTAAACATAATAGAATCAAAACAACAAACACGACGAAAAAAAAACTTTCATGTGATGACATTTTGGGCTGAAATGACAACGAGAATCTTTGTGTAAGAAACACCTAAAAGCGTCCACCTACGCACCCGTACATACTCTTTTCTTTTCTTTTTTACTTTTTTCCCCGTTCTCGGTCGCATATTTTTTTCCCCCGGAACAACCCGTCTATCACGAATGAGCGGACTCACAAGCTAGCTTGTTACACGTAAACTGCGGCAGCGCGCTTTCCGTGAATTTGAGTCGGGACATCTTTATGTCACACCATTCGTGTACCTTCGCGCATTTGTGACACATTTTTTCCGCCCAAGTCTTCTTAATTGGTTCCCGCTACGCGCCGCGCCGACCTCCCTCTCTCCCGGGCATCCGTTGTTTGTTTGCAGGTTCGAGAAGAAACCGGGGGCCGGAAGTGCGCCATCGAGTCAAACATAATTGGGGAAAGCAAATTTTGAAAAGCTCGACGCGCGGGGTCCTTCCGGCAGAAACGTCGAGGTCCTTTCTCGTAGAGCTTTGCTGAGTTGACAAAACGTTGATGTTGGTGCAGTTCGCTGAGCCAGCGAAAAACATGGCGTCGCCGCTTGAAGGCCTCTTTCACGAACGTCGGGCTTGTTTAGATTTTTTTAATTATTTTCCGCGGTTTCTTTATCGGTACACAACTGCTTTACGAAAGGCCCTTTTCTCTCGGTGCATACGCCGAAATAAAACTCAAATCGAATAAATAGACGGTAGAGTTTTTTTATTATTATTATTATTTAAATATACAGGGTGTTTTTACTTATTCTTTCAGATTTGTTTAAAAAAGCCGTGAAAGCTACACTTATCCGGTGTGTGCAGGTGAGTTATACGGCCAAGAGCACATAGTATAGGGAGATGGTCGCAACTATTAGTCGGTAAATTAGGTAAAATTTGTTAATTAACTTTTTAATTAATGCAAGTAGACATATAGTTCCAATTAGAATCTTGCTGAGCATCATCGAAAACCACTAAATCAACTATTTTTAGAAGGTTATAACGCCGGGGCAGCATTTTACGGCGTTCTGTAAAAACGCTCTATTTGGACACGTTTCTAGATTTCGGTTTCTTATCGGAGCGCATCTTTGCGCCCGCGGTCCTGCTCCCTGGTGGTCGGGGCGCGAAGCCACCCCCTCGCCTCCCTCGTAGAATGGAGGGAAGTAGGGCGGATGTGTGTTGCGCGTCGCAGCCACTGGGGAGCAGGACTGCGGGCGCGTAGATGCGCTCCGATAAGAAACCGAAATCTAGAAACGCGTCCAAATGGAGCGTTTTAACAGAACGCCGTAAAATGCTGCCCCGGCATTATATCCTTCTAAAAAGAGTTTATTTAGTGTTTTCGAAGATGCTCAGCAAGTTTCTAATTGGAACTATATGTCTATTTGCACTGATTAAAAAGTTAGTTAACAAATTTTACTTAATTAGCCGACTAATAGTTGCGACTATCTCCCTATAGTATGTCCTCTTGGCCGTATAACTCACCTGCACAAACCGCATAAGTGTAGCTTTCACGGCTTTTTTTAAACAAATCTGAAAGAATAAGTAAAAACACCCTGTATATTTCGATTTTTTAAAGAAAGAAAATATTTCTTATGTAATTGGGCCAATAGATATAGCCGGCCTTGTACGACTTATATAAATCGTATATACCTTTTTATGCCACATTATATGTTGTTGCAAGTTTATTGAGCAGATTCATATACTTTTCCTTTTTACTAGGAATTGTTACCCAGAGATTCGACGGTTCCAGCTTGAACGCCCATTTTAGTATTTTGCCTACCGAAGTGTGTCGAAATTTCAATCACGTGAGGTGGTGACGTTATCGAAAAAGCAAAATAACTCCCAAGTTAAGCAACCGTCTTTTGAAACCAGAAAGTCAATATTTTACCCTAATTAAAGATTTAAAAAAAAAACCGTGAGTCTTTTTTTTTTTTTTTTTGCAGAACATTTGAGCAGTCAATTTTTGCGATCTGTGAAGTGAAAATGACGAAATCTTGAATAACTATTTTGAGATGTAAATTAAGCCTACAAAGCAAAACAAATAGCGAAGTTTCGCGTATTCATGTCACTATATACTCACTGTCATCGCGGACTTGCCTTCGTACGGTTAAAACAATCTCAGAAATACGTTTTCGCCCGCATCGATGGCTGGCTCTCTGAGCGTCTCGCGGATTTAGTAGACGCACGGGCATTTTGGAAACTTCCGGACATCGACCGAAGAACATCAAATATTAACAAAAGTGAAACCGGCGACGCACGACTCCCACCAGAAAAACAAACAAATGATTTAAAAATATGAATAAAAACATTATTTAATATAAAAAAGCATTTATGTGATGTCAATCAGGCTAATTCTTGGATATAAATCAGAATAATTTGGTTTAAATCTTTCTAGAAAAAAAACTTTTTTTATCAAGTAGATTCATCTTTAAAAAAATGTATTGATCATTTGGTCCGGTTATTAAAAGCAATGTGAACGAAAGAACTACTGTATATTTAAAGTTTTTTAAAAGTGTAGTTTAATTAACAACGTTTTATTGCGTAAACCCCGCCATACAAGAACAAAAACAGCTTCTTTTTTTTTAGTGTTTAAAGCAGCTTTGTTTGTTTGTTTGTTTGTTTTTGCATATTAATCTGCACGTGCAATAAGCCTGTTTTTTTTTCGCGTTTTGATTTGCTTACAAGGGGACATTACGTACTGGCGAACGAAGCAGAATCTAGAAAGAAAGCTCAGGAAAGCTCCGCTTTTGCACGTGTTTTCAGCCTCCCATAAATCTTGCTTGCTCGATGTATCTTTTATGCAAATACGAAACAAATGCGCATAAAAAAATTACATTATGGGAAAGCAATAAATAAAACTATATTTTGGAACTTCTTTTTCCGGAAAAGGTTTGATTTAAATCATCATAGTAAGACAAGTGAGATTGAAATCACCATTTAAATCATCTTGATTTTTATTCCCCAGCCTGCAAAATACCTTGAAATTCCCATGCCACTTAAACAGAAGCAAAAACATTTTTTTTAAGCTTTGATACTTACAGAAATTTATTGCCACAACACCCTAGTAAGGTTCGTGTTTTAATCCCAATGTGTTTATCGATCATAGAAGAACGGGCGATCAATTCAAAAGTGAATATTATTTTTTGGATCTTATTTAGCTGTCGAATAAGATTGCTGTTTAAAGTCGCTACTCGGGAAACAATTTTACCTGCCGTCGATGGCGCGCCTTAAAAACCGTCGAAACGTATTAAAATAATTTATAAAGAGAAAAACAATTAATGCGTCACATTCGAATACGAGATTTCAACATTTTTCAATTTGAACAGAAATTATGAGGTCATGACCTTACTACTCTGGCAGAGAGAAAAATCCAAGATTTCACAATCCAACTCGAAGTATAGAGACATTTCTTGTCTCCCAAGAAAATTGGTCATGAGCCACAAACAGGATGTCGCCGATAATAATCCTTTACGACAAAAATTTGGCCCTATCTGTTGTCAAATTTAATATCGGTAACTGCTTTATAAAAGGGGGAAAAAACGAGCTAGACTTAGAAGCAATTTTGGCGCCCAAGATGTCTTCAAAGGTGCTTCGATTTCTCCTTTCGAAACGCTCAATTCAAAACCAAGGAACAGCTCGCGATAGAATGACACTACGTTTCTTTTTTTATGTGTGTTAAAACCCTTTCCATTGCAATGGATAAAACAATCTGAACAAACAACAGAAAGTAAATCGAAAGAACCAACCTCTCGATACATGCTATACACACAAGACAAACAAACTAAAAAAGACACCAAAAGCGTGCGCAATCTGCCCGCTTTATTTGTTCCTGGTTGAACTCAGTATAGAAAAAAACATACATACATACATAATAAATTCTGCATTTCTTCCGTCGTTTGCCTCGGAACCGAGGGCATTACGTTTCGGGGAGACTTCGCAAACGATTTCTTGTTGCCTGTTAGTTTTTGTTTTTTTTATCCTATTTCATTTTATTTCGTTTCATTTTATTTTATTTTGCCGTCATCGTTGTCTCGTTAAAATTGAATGCTCACTCCTTCCTGCCACGGCTGAAAAATGGAAGCTGTAAGCATCAATCTATAAGTCAATAGCGCAATAAATAAGGAAGCAACCTTTGGGATGCAGGGGTGTAAGGGGGCTCTAGTCTGTTACAACGTATAAGGACCGGTTTTGCCCACGGAACAGACAACTCTCTGCGCAATGCCGAATGCACCGAGTGGCATTAGGCATTACTTGAAACGCTGTTGTTGTTCTTTCTTCTTTTTTTTGTTGAAAAAGGGGGCGGGGACAATCTAAAAAAAACAAGAACACTGACAAAAAACTTTGGGGAGGCTTAAGCTTCGCCTTTAATAATCGCGCGTTTGTATTTTGAACGGATGGCTATATTTTTCACCCTGAGGGGCCCGATTGGGCGCGCGCTCGAAAATCAGCCATCGGAGAGCGCGATGCGTCTTGGGATATTCGGCGCATTCGTGACGTCACTTGTGCCAGACGGGAAAGGCTACGGCGTGGATGTTGTGGTTACGAGCGTTGCCACTTGGTGGCGCGTCGACGATTTACGACCTGTGACAACGTGGCCGTTTGAGATGTGCAAGGGCTGCACTGGCTGCACGCACGCTGCACCACGGCAAGTCGGCAACCACGGCAACCACGGCACCGCTGACAAAACCAGCTCGGAGGCCGGATTCTCAAAGCGAACTTACGACGAAAAAAGTGCGTACGACAAATTTGAAAGAAAACCCGTATTCTCGAAACGAAATTGTCGTAACTTTTGCGCAGGTTACGACAGAGTCCTACGACAGCTCCGAAGCTTACGCATTTTTTACGATCAAAGCCGCATGGCCGACAGCGTCGCTCAGTTACATGGTCGCGACGACCAACGGACATTCTACGTGCTCTTCTCGCGCGTCCCGACTTCAACCAGCAAGAAAAAAGGATAGAGCACTTCGAAACAGACCACGACAAACAAGAACGCTGGATCCACAAACACCCGAGAAGAGCAACAACGGCCACGATTCCACCGACCAAGCGAGCTCGGTAGAATATTGTAGGCCTAGCAGCAACACCGACTCGACGCACCGTTGTTCCGGCGGTCCTTGGCCAAGACCGTCTGCCCACGACCGGCTGGCCTGCTGAATGGAATATGCCCGCGCGACCCTTGTGGACCCTTCCCGACCCTTCTCTGATGAATAGTTTGATCCCTGAACTAAATTTCAGAGGTCAATCTCTTCCCTCGTCATCTCGATCTCCTTGTTTTCCGAGGCAGCGGGGACGAACGCTGTCGTCGAAAAGGGACTCTCATTGATTCTATCTCCTTGTTTTGTGTGATATAGAGCTCAAATAAACACCGTACGGATTACCTTCGCAACACGGTATGTACACTTTGTTATTAGTATGCCATTTTTATTCCGGTCCAACCTTTCTTTGCCGAGTGTCACGTCAGTATCGAGTTGCAATCGTGAAAGATCGGTCCCGAAGCGCTTACCGAAACGCGGTCTAAAACAGAGCGAATCCAGCACTTCGATCAAACGCGCGCGTCCGCTCCGAGTGTGAACAGGTATTTGCGTGGCTCTTGCTGACACTCTCGTAGTTCAAACGTGTCGTTTTTAACGTCGGCTCGCAGCTCGCAACTCAGCCCGTGCCAGAAGCGTGCTCGCGCCGTGTCGTGCATAGAGCCGCAACGAGAACGAGCTCACTGTGGCCAACTACGCTTTGGCTTTCTCCGTCAAGGCTTTGCAAACGCGTTCAGGCCTAGGCTCATTCTGCCGGCACGCCGTATTTCCGCAGAACGGCGCTGCTCCTATGCCACAAGTGATGTCACGAGAACTTCCCACCAACCACCAGATGTGAATTTGAAATCGTTTAATTAGGTTTAAAATTAGTTCTCCCGTGTTTTACAGCGCGATATTGATATTTCCGAGGTGGTGCCTGTCCCTAGCCCATATTTATCCGTGGATCGCGATAGCGTTATCGGTCCCCGTTCGCAAAGCATTCTTATTAAACCCGCGCTCGTTCCATAGCCTTGCAAGCGTGTGTGCGTCGTCTAGCCGGTAATTTAAACGCACGTGACGTTACATGACGTCACGTGTTTTATTGGAACTTTCCCGCCAAACTTGGCGGGGAAATTTTCCACTACTTTTGGCGGGAAAAGCGTTCCGCTCAATTGTGGCGGGAAAATTTCCCGCCCGATTCAGCGGGTCGATTGGATCATTAGCGTTACAGCCACGTGTGACGTCACACGTGGCTGCGCGCGTTGTATCATGGGATTATTTGGTCCCACCAACGCAGACGCCGGATTTTTTGCTACACGAGCTCCTGAACGCTATCGCGTTAATACATTGCCTTCTGTGACGTCAAAAATGTGATGCGCTTATACATAAAGAATGCCCTTTCTTCCCTCCCCCCCCCACACAAAAAAAAAAGTGTTTTTTACAGTGGAAAAATCAGCTATGCGTCAAGCGCTAGCGGTTTGAACTATAAAGTCCCGTCACTTGTCCGAACCAGGTTGCCAAAGTTTCAGAACAACCCGTCATTTTCTGCAATGTTCAACTGGTCACTGGTCACTAGTCCGAACCAGGTGTCAAAGTTTCAGAACAACCCGTCATTTTCTGTAATGTTCAACTGGTCACTGGTCCGAACCAGGTGCCAAAGTTTCAGAACAACCCGTCATTTTCTGCAATGTTCAACTGGTCACCGGTCACTGGAAGTCCTGAACCAGGTGTCAAAGTTATCAGAACAACCCGTCATTTTCTGCAATGTTCAACTGAGTCACTGGTCACTTCGCAGTCCGGAACCAGGTGCCAAACGTGTGTCAGAACAACCCGTCATTTTCTGCAATGTTCAACTGGTTACTGGTCACTGGTCCGAACCAGGTGCCAAAGTTTCAGAACAACCCGTCATTTTCTGCAATGTTCAACTGGTCACCGGTCACTAGTCCGAACCAGGTGCCAAAGTTTCAGAACAACCCGTCATTTTCTGCAATGTTCAACTGGTCACCGGTCACTGGTCCGAACCAGGTGCCAAAGTTTCAGAACAACCCGTCATTTTCTGCAATGTTCAACTGGTCACTGGTCACTGGTCCGAACCAGGTGTCAAAGATTTCAGAACAAACCGATTTTCTGCAATGTTCAACGGCAAAGTGGCGGTCAACGGAGCCTCTCGGATACCGGGAGCTGAGGCCTTATTTTGCCGAAAATGGGCCCCATGTTCCCGATTAAAATTAAAAAAATAGCATTTATATTTTTTTAATAGGATAACGGTTTCGTTTTGAAACTTTGGCATTCGGTTTGGACCGCTAGCACTACATTTAACCGGAGAAGGAGCGTTCGGCAACACGTAATTTATTTTTGCGGTAAAAAAACAAAACAAAACAAACACTGTTTTTTTTTTTTAAGGAAAGGGGGATACTTTGTATACAGTCCCCGACTCCCCGACAGGTAAAAAGAAAGCGCAGGGTGTGGTACATTATGATTCCGCTCCTTGCTTTCTGATTGGTTCTTTGGCGTTCCTATCGGCGAACACCGCACTCTGGCTGTGCAGCGGCAATGAGATGTTCGGGACTCCATCTGCTTTTCTTAAAGGGGCCCTGAAATCATATTTAAGCGTCTACCTTTTTTGCGGTTTCCACGTCCCTTGGGGTTCGGGCAAGCCAGCGGGCACGGAGAGAGTAACTAAATATCAGTGCGTCATATTTTAACCGGACGACGCGGAAACCTCCTCCACCTACGGGGGCGACCCACGGTGCCGAAAGCGCGCGATATGTGACGTCTTTGGTCCTGGGCTTACTACTGGTCAGAGCCGCTAAAAGCTTCTTTTTAGTCAAAATACAAAATATAAGTGGCGCGAGCCGTTTCAGTTATTTATAAAAGTAGTTTTTGTTCAGTATTCTAGATCAGAAAAGAAACAAATGCAGTTTATAAAGTACGGAAACAAGAAATGACCCGTCGACATACCCGCCACCAAGCGGTGGAAAAGGCGGCGCATACTAGAAAGGTGTAGTGGGATCAGGCACCGACGAGCGGCGAGCGTAGAAAGGTCCCGGATGTACGCGGCGGCGCTGCAGTCGAGGATCCGACCGGTTCCGAGCGTTCCGAAGGCCTTCGGCGAGCAGCTTTGGCTTGCGGTTTGGCCCTTTGGCGGCATGGCAGCGCGAAGTGGCTCCCGTTCTGAACTGATCTTTACCCCGTGTTTGCTGTTGTTTGTGGCCAATGAAGTGTCATGCCGAATTAGTGTTTAATCGCGCAGCAAATGCAATGCGAGCCGCCCTGGCTGCCCGCTTCATACAGCCTATCCAGAACATGCTTTAGTGGCGCCCTCTCGAGCCGTCGACACGGAGTGCGGCAGCCGTGAGCGCTCGCTGGGCTCACTACCCCTCCTCCAGTTCACAGCCACTCAAGCAACCAAGGACGTCATGAAGGAGGTTATTTTTTGCTTGTTTTTGTAATTTTAATTTGCCTGTAACTTTTAAACTAAAGCGAAATTCGAGAAAAGAAAAGTTGCATTAAGCTACTACGTTCAGTGCGCTCAGGTTCGGTGCAACTTAATTATCAGTAAAAAAGCCTTTGCAGGGCCCCTTTAAAGGGGGTGCAATGTTTTCCGCACTTCAATCAAAAATTTCTGGAAGTCGCCCTCTGACACTTTTGAATTAAAGAACAGAAAACCGATTTCGCCTACGTGTCCTAGTTGTTGCGTAAAAAAAAAAAAAAGATAAAGATTGGCATTTTTGGCACCCCTCAACTCACTCCCAGTCTTCAGGGTCACACCTGGTCCCTCCTCCTCGTAATTCGGGGTGCCGTGTAGCTTTCCGTGTGCTCTCTCGGAGGACGCTTCCTCCCCCTGTCTCTGCTGACATTAGCGGGCGTTATGCTGCAGCTTAGAGCCGAGCGAGGTCACGTAAGCTTTTCGCCGTAGTTCCTTCGGCTGTCACTCGCGGCTGCAGGTGGGGAAAAAGCTCGACTTTTGCTTTTCGACTATGTAGCGGAATCGCGACACTTTTTTAAATGGATGAGATGTTTTCTATATCCTCCGGGACACGATAAACAACGTAAAACTGAAGAGATGCAAATTCTTTAATCTGAAAATCGTTGCACCCCCCCCCTTTTTAAGCTGTCGGTGATTATGCAGAGCGCAAGTTCGTCTGCTTCTTGCACAGCGGTTGCGGTGACGTCAGAACGACGCCGAGCTCTGATTGGCTCCGATTGGAGGATAGTGGGTAGGCCTCAGGTTGCTAGCATTGAGGTCTACCCACTATCCTTCCAAGCAGAGCCAGTCAGTTACAGGGCGCTCCATCTCAGCAGCGCCTTGTATATGACGCAGCAACGCCCCCCCCCTTTTTTTTTCTCTTCTCTCCCTGAATTTAGGGGCAGAACTCTTTCTCCAGTTTCCCTGTTGCTACAGCTTAGCAGTCGAGGCTCGCCTGTGAGAAGAAAGCAGACGACAAGTCACGCGTTCAGCCGATCGCGGCTCGACGGGGAAGAAACACGCCGACCGGTTTCGTCGGTGTATACTCTGGCAATTAATGAGTGGCGTCTTCAAAATGGAGACGGAGTTGAAAGGCCCCTAACAGAAAGCGTTCCGCAGGCGGGAGCAGCGGCCTTTCCACGGGACGTAGCGAGCGCCGTGAATTGTCCTTAACAAACTCTCCGGGCACTCCGAGTAGCCCCTAATGGAAGCGAATTGTCTGTCTCCTAATTTGACAGTCCCGCGTTGACCCGCTCGCTATTTTCTAAGAGAAAACGTACCGCCCTTTGTCTGCCTATGTGCGTGTTTGCGTGCGTGCGTGCGTGCTTGCGTGTGTGCGAGTGTGTGTATGTGCGTGTTTTGCATATATGTGTGTATGTGCGCGCGCGCGTATGCGTGTGTGTTCGTGTGTGCGCCCACGCCTCGCGTGGATATGTGTGAGTGTGTCTGTGTGTCTTTCTAGCGTGAGGTCCAATGGACCTCAAGCCGAATTCAATCAGTTGCCATGGGGACGCTCTTGAAGTAACTATGGCATTCCCTTTCGTTGACAAGATTTCTCGACGATCCGGGAGCCCGCGCTTTCGTCTGGGAACAAAGAATAAAGTGAAAAGAAAGACTTCTGAGCGGCATCCGCTTTCAAGCTGTAAACGCTGCAAACGGAGATGTTGGGCCTCCATCAGTTCCTCGCTTCGGGGGATTTCCTTGAACGGGACTCCGAGGTTAATTCGAAGAGGAAGGAGGGTCCTTGCTGGAGCTGCGATGCGTTGCTTGCTCTTATGATTGCCTCCCGGCTTAACAACAACAACCAAAAGACATGGATTGATTTTGTTTTAAAATTTTACGAACTGTATGTTGTGTACTGTGACACAAGTGTGTGCTAGCAGCACAAACAAGGGATAAGCCAGAGGCTTCGCTTCGACCGTGCAAGTTTAGAAATAAAAGCGGCAAATCTATTTCGTCTTGTTGAGAAATCTTGTGAATTTTATTTTGATGCGTTCAGCACGGAACAAAGGATTCCTCTACTCTACTTGAGCCCCTACATGGGAACGCAATGCTGTTAGCGCGAACAAGCTGTCACCAGCTTTCACTGTTTTTTATATTAAAATAAACGGCTTTTATAAAATAAAATAAAAGGTATTAGCGTGGTGGTAATTGAGTTTCTAGTAGTAACCTAAGTGGTAAAATTTGGTAAAGTGCAGGAAAGCGCCAGTGTCGTGTTCGCACTGCTAGTGTCGCTGCAGGGAAAATGACTTAACTGAGGCATTAACGCCGCTTGATACATACAACTCACGAGTTATACACAAGTACTGCGTCGTCGTTTGTTTTGGGGCTTTGCACAATCGATGCATATATGTAGAATAGCTATATGCATATCTAATAATAATAGATGTTATAAGAATATTGCTTTTCATGCATTCAGTTTTTTTATTTAATTTTTAGTGTCTGACAAAAATCGATGTATCGGGGTTTATGCTGAAGAATGCAGAACGCGACCGTGAGATTCTCCAACCTCGAGGGACCTCGAGCGAAAATATAAAGTGGTGTTCCAAGAGATACCGCTGGCTTCGAGGGGTACCACATAGGATTGCAAGTGGTGCCACTTGAACTGCGAGTGATACCACTTGAACTGCGCGTGGTACCGCTTGGCCTACAAGGGGTACTTCTTGGGCTGCAAGTGGTACTGCTTGGGCTGCAAGTGGTACCACTCGAACTACAAGTGGCACCATTTGGCCCGTAGATGAAATCATTTGTTCTGCAAGTGGGACTACTTGTGCTTGAAGTGGTACCACTTTAACTGCAAGTGGTTGCGTTTGGGCTGCAAATAGTACCACTTGGGTTGTAACTTGTAGTTATATTCGAATCATACGCATGTTAACATGTACATGGTTCAAAAATGTGAAAAACCTCCCGGCACCGGAATATAACATACAAAAGGAAAGTGTTTGTGATTATGATATGTGATATGTACAAAGTGGCGTTGGTCTATACTCGAGGATATCTTCCTGTGGCTATGGAGTCAAAGCTACGGGAGCATGTGCTTTAGGAGAACCGTTCGGCTCAGCTTGCCCGCTCTGCTCACAATCCTCTTGGGGAGCCAACACATCTACCTTTCGCTTCCGGCTTCTCGCCGTAGATGCCGACTGCTTCAAAACGGGTTCTCTTCGGGCTTCTTTGGGTACAGGGATTAGGTTCTTCGAAGACCTATCGAACACGGTGGACACGGCTCTGGTCCAGAGACTAGGTTCTTTATGCGGTATACCGGTACATTAGCCTGCAAACAACCGCAGATGGAGATTTATTGTTCACAACAAGGTGTGAACAATAGTGCTCTGTATCCCCTTCCACGCGGTGTTAACCGATTCATCGCCGGGCAGCTGGTGGAAAGACACACCAGAAGTCTTCCACATCTGCAGGATGTTTTTTGTGTGATGTAGTAGCTTGACCGCGGCAGTGCAGTACGACTGCTGGCCTGGGATCTTTAATGGCATCGCACAGTAGTGATACAACGACCGCACGCTGGTACGATGCTCGTCTAGATCGAAACGGGCAGGTAGATTGAACCCAGGATCCCTGGCTTCTGCAGCGCGAGATGGGGAATGACATATGTGCCGTACTAACGGAGACATTTGGTTACTGATAGAGGAGGGAGTTGAAGATGTTTCTAAGTGAATGATGGAAAGCCTATGCACCTTTTCATCCTCCTTTGCATGGGCGCTGCCATCTTGGAATCACGTGACGCGGCAGCCATTAGGTTGCTTCAACTTGCTGCCCACTCTCCTCCGAGCCTTGGCGGATGCGCTGTATTCGTGTTTTTCGTCGCGTTTCACCGCGCTTTTTTGCCTTACTTCGGAAACTGCAGTCCGATACGTCTACTCGACGACTAAGACATCACGAGTGCTCAAAGGTCCTTATGACAACTGAGGTTTTGTTTACTAATAGTGGCAGAACATAAGAAGCACGTATATTTATATCGTGCATTTAGGATCGGAAGACATCAAGAATAGTCAGCACAAGAAGGCTATCTGTATTTAATGAAAGTATCCTTTTTATTCATAATATATCGAAAACAGTTTCTTTTGATTATGTGAGGAAACTCGTGGAGGAAATAGACAGCGAACGTTTAACTTGTGTTTTATCTGAGGCTAGAAGTAATGGTACGTCAACATCAGGTGATTTTTTTGTCATAATATCACATTTACATGTGTATGAGATTCTCAATCTTTTTTTGCAGTGTAAACATTCGGTTAGTCGGTTTACTTATGAAGTTTAAGAAATAGTATACCGTGCTCGCTCCCATTTCGACAACCATTTAAGTGATTTATTGATTATCTTTAGATAACCAGATCAATTTACTTAATTTATTTTAACACAAAGGTTGGGACTTTCCGCGTAACTGCCACAGACAATTTAACAGTAGCGAGCTTTAGAATCGCGTGCACAAAGAAATAAAGTCGTTTCTACTTCGAAATCTAAACGCGGTTTCGGTTCGGCGCATGCGTAATAATAACAACGCTTCTTTTTTTTTTTGCGTACGCTGTTTTATCTTTGCCAGTATCTTGGACCCGCAACATTTGGCGCCGGGAAAAAAAAAGCCGTCTTCATAACAATCACCCGAGTCCAGAACTGTCGATGGCGGATAGAGGTTTACTTTTAGTGGCTGGCAACGCCTAAATTTACAAAGCGAATCTGTTCAAACAAATAAATGTTTGGTTACACAGGCCCTTGAAGTGGTGCTTAGCGTTAGAATTCAGCCAAACCTTCCGAGGTATTTCTCCTGCGCCATTTAATTTTATTTGGCCAATTTTACGGAAGACAAATGCCACATTTAATTTGACGGGCCAGTCACTTATATTACATCTTGAGCAAGCAAATGTTCATATAAGAATAATTTATTTCCTAGGGCCAATATCGCGAAATGCTGCTTATGAGTACTTTAGAAGGGTTCATAATTTAAGAAATTACCTACTCGGCCTGTCAAATTATCCTCGAGCACTGAATATAGAAAAAAGGCCGAGACGATACTACTTGTTTATATGAATTATCTGTGTCATTACACGATACTTTTTTAGTCCGCGAAGTTCACTTGAGGTTGGGTTCCCACGAAAACCAAACAATGAATAGTAAACTCGCGAGTTCATCTGTTCTCACCGATTCAGCACATAGCTAATCAAGCTGTCGATATGCTTTTTTATATTTCCGTGTTAGACTCCATTAGTTGTCTTTTCTGGAAGCTAGTGTCATCGGGTACGGCCGTAGACGACGGTAATCTTCCCTGTGTATTAATCAGGCGTTTCGCAACCGACCATAATCAGCTACATCAAAAGAGTTCGTAAAAAAGCCCGCAATTTAGGCTCAAAAACGCCTTGTAGTCCTCAAAGTGGCTCAATGTCACTGTTTCATTGGTTTTGTCCTACAAGGAAAATAATGTATCACCAAATTAAGAAAAAACCACGTAAAACAGCAACATAACCGTGTGCACGTTCAAACCGAAACCAACCAAATTGAAGCAACCTAATGGTGCCGAGTGTGTCAGCGCCCTCTATCCGCCGGTGAGGCAACTACAAAAATGAAAAGGCCTATACATGAAATCCTATATACGAAGGAATTAAATACAAGAGTTGCGTAAAGCGTTCGTTTCTAGCTGGGGTCTAATCAGCCTAATCGACTCTAAAAACCCTCTGGTATGACGAATTTCATCAAGGCGTCTATGCGGGTTGGTTGTTTGTTCTGACCAGTTGTATCTTTGTCGCCATCAAAATTTAAAAGAAAGGGTAGAGAAAGAACTGTGGATTGAAGAGCACATTTCTTGCCCGTCGTTGTAACTTTCGAAAGCGATGCTGTACGATAAAATGCTACTCACTACCGAGTCATTGCCGTCATTAGGGAGTTTTAGTATAGACCTTGTTTCCCATCCGCTAACCCTCCGCAACGAAGAAACCGCCACTGCGCCTGCGTGCCGATGGCCTTGGCTGTAGAGTTTCGAATAGTGGAGGGGCTCAGCGGAGGGGGAAACACGGTCCACTAAAACTCCCTATTAGTACGGCAAAAGTTAAACTGCTATTTGAGCCACCTGATGGCAGTGAATTTCGGAAAGGGTCTACTGGGCAACGATGGTTTTTGAGCACCAAGATGGCGCGCGTTTCGTTACTCCGGAGTGGCGCGCAGTTTATTTAGTGGCCCCGGTCGTCGCTTATCGGAGGGCGTCCTTCCCTTTTGTTTCGGCCGGCAGCACAGCCATGCGTGGGGCCCAACCGCCTGGTTTCGAAGCAAAGGAACACGCATCCGAGAGAAGCAGTGGCTCCCGGAAGTCGCGCCGCTCAGACGATCCGGCTCTACTCGTTCCGAGCCAGTTGGCAGATGCGTCGACCGATAGGCGCAGACGCGAGTCGCTGATGCGCTTAGACGTCCGACGGACGAGCGTTCTCGGCCGGGGGCCCTCGGGGCAGGGTAGCCCCCCCCCCCCTTCCCCTTTTTCCCGTGGGTCCATCCGCCATTGATCCTTTCTCCTTTTTCAATGGCCCTGTCCGTCGGCATCACCGCGGACGCTCGCTCTGCCTGCATTTGTCCGCCAGTTGTTTTGCTCCCGGAGCGATACATTTGCGTCGGCTCCGGCCGCCGCAACGCTTACGAAAATAGTCTCTCGTGTTCTTGATGCGAGTCGGTCTCCTTTTCTTCTTCTTCTTTTTTTCTTTCTTTCTTTTTCTTATTCTCATTTTTCTTCTGTATCGAAAGGACGCGTTATATGGGGCCTTGCCGGCCGGAAAGGGTAGGCAGGCAACGAGGGGAAATTGCGACGGCAGTGAAAGTAAAACTGAATATATATTGTATGTGGATATATGTGGGATGCGCGGGAGATTCGGGGGGGGGGGGGGGGGGGGGAGTCCGTGGGGTGTGCGTGGGATATGTACCACACACCAAACGTCTGAAAAGCCAAAAAAAAAAACTCGCAATATTTTTTGGGGTTGTGTGCTTGCTGGAAACTTGGAATGTATCTCTTGGTGCATCGACAAGCGCGCGCCCCCACGAAGCCTCTAGGGGGTTTAGAATTCCGACTGTATGCGGCCGCCGATCACTGAGTATTAAAGCCACGGCTCTGTTTTTTATTGCTGTTTATCCGTCTGCGAAAACATGGTAGGAGCCCTTTCCGACCTCCCGCTCTTTATTTCTGTTGGCTTCCATTTTCTTTTTGGGGCAGTTGAAAGCCAACAGGAAAGCTGAGTACACAGAAATGCAGGACAGCAGGGCAGGGCCGAGTAAAACACTCCTTCGGGGTCTCAGTGTTGGTGCAACCTGTCGATTCTGCAGCGTGTTACAGGTTCGGGAGAAACCGCAACTGAACGTATTGATTATTATTCCTGGCCTACCAACGCAGCTGTCTTCAGCCGGATAATGCACAGCATGCACAATGGGCGGTACGCACCGATGTTTAAGAACAAAGGCCAAGCAAACCACCCAATGAGTGCTTAAATAGCGTGAGGTCGGTCTGCCTTCGAGCTGGAGACACTACACTATAGTCCGTTGCAAGTCAAGAAGGCAGGGAAAATGCTGCAGAAGAGGGGGAAACCTCCTTCTCTCTTTAGCGTTCCTTCTGCTGCCTCCTCCCCGGCCCGTCTTACCCTCGCCCTACCTTCTTCAGCTGCAGCGGACTATAGCCAGATCTATCTCGCACAATGGGGAACATACTTCCATGTAACTCTGAAGGCTTTGATTAAGATTTCCATAATATTTCCTTTCTGAAATTGCTCTTGGCAACTATGAGCCGCTGCCTCGACGGCGCTCGAAAGGGCGGCTGGCCAGTATGATCGGGCAAGGCGCTGCCATTATACGTGGTATGCGCCCGCAATCGCGAGCACCAGCGCCGCTGGTTTCGATTCGCTATCGTGGACCAGGAGCTTGGTTGACATTCCAAATCGGTGCATTATGGATAAAGTAAACGACAACTACGTCGCCCTGCAAAACGAGCGGTCACAACCCAAGGCGCAGCTCAAGTTTGTGACTAAAAGTTACGTGGAGGCACCTCCGCACGAAAAGGAGACATTGTTTTCGCGGCTTCGTTCTTACGTCGGCGGTCGACAATAGGTTGGCGCGTTCTTGTTGGCGACGCTGTCCAGATCGGCGATGGAGTCGCTTGTCGCGTCCTCGTTGGCGATGCGGTTTACGTCGACGACTGAGTTCCTTGCCACGCCATCGCTGTCGACTCTGTCCACGATCGCGTCTCTTCGCGTCTTGCGCAAGAGAGAACGTTTGCTTCGGCGGCAGTGGCAGTCTTGGACACGACGTTCTCTCCTCTTAGGCCTTTCGGAGAAAATATATCTTTGTTCGATTTACCTGCACGTCATGCACTGGTGCAGAAAAGTGTAGGGCGGCGTACTTCCGGTCGTATCTCAATACACATACCGGAAGTACACTGCCCTGCACTTTTCTGCACCGTGCAGAAAGTGCAGGTAAATCGAACAAAGCTGAGTGAAAGCAAAAGCAGTTAAGTTTATTTTCGCGGCCTCGATATTTTGAAAATTTTACGAAGTGTGAGTTTCGGGAATCTTTCACGGGCGCAATATTTCACGATTTGCAGTGATATGTTTTCTATTCCTTTGCGTGATCTATTTTTCGCGATATTTCTTAAGTCACAAAAAAGGCGAAAAATAGGTCCGCGCGAAAATTTAACACCGTACTGGGAACAACTTGTTGCATCAAGAAGCGACAGCTACCAGCAACGTTCGAGGGGTGACCGTAGAGTTATTACAATAAACGCTAGAGGCTCAGCTGGCGCTAGTGTCTATGGGACTTCCGGTTGCAAATTGAAGCAGACAGCATGCCAGTCTACTTTTCCACACTTCCTGTGTATTCCTGTGGGAAAACGTATGTGGTATTTTTCTCTTCTCCAGGGAATATTAGAAATCAGCGTAGTTTCTTTTACTCGTAACGGGTACTATATAGCTTTATTCACATTATAAAAGTGTAATCTATTTAGTTATAGTGTTTTCTTTCTTTGTTTTTATTTTTATGAGCGATGTTTAATTTAGCACAAGTTGAGGCCCAGGTCTCTGTTGTACAGCATATGCCAATACAAGCTCTCAATTCAAGCAAAAAGAACAATTAAAAAGCATAGAGAACAGCAAAAAAACAACACTTGGTAACTGCTTTATTTGTATTATTCATGCACAGTTTGTTACTAATCCAGTACGGGTTTTAGTTTCATAATTCCATGCTTCGTTCATGTCGTCTGTTTTGATTGTTTGATTTGGCATTTATTAGCATCCTTTTGGCGTTTTGTCTTCAACTCCACCCTGCCCGTTTCGAGCTGGACGAGCATCGTACCGGCGTGCGGTCGTGTATCACTACTGCGTGGTGCACGTTAAAGACCCCAGGCTAGCAGTTGTACTGCACTGGGTAAATTGCTTATCTACAGTGGGTAACAATGGCGCCATGTACTGTCAGACTAAACTCCTGCTGTATAGAAAACTAACGACTAATTTGTTTGTGTGTTTTCTCAAGCTGATTCACTCTGTGTGCTTCGTAGCATTGACTATATATGCGTAAATACGTGACCTATAATGGCAATCTGCAACGTCAACACGTATTATGCATGTGTATTGGGCTATTTTAGCAGTGTTCGACGCCATGAATTCTAAAGGAAAACGCTCTAACACATATTTTTGTACATCCGATTGTAAAACGTCCCAAACGTTTTATTCTGTTACAACACTACGCAATACATACTCCTTATAATCGAGCGCGAAGAGAAAACGCATTTGCGTTTTCCCATAGGAATGCATTACCGGAAGTCGAATTTAGACTGGTTGCTGTCTGCTTCAAAATGCAACAGCACACTAGCGCCACTTGAGCCTCTGGCGCTTATTGTAATAACTCTATGGAGGTAACCAGCCTGCCTGAACTGCTTTCAGCCTATAGCCTTGTATATTTTGTGTTATCATGCTTTCCCCCCTGACGTTTTGTAACGATTTCTCGGTTGCTCCGAGCAACAAAGTCAATCGAAAAGGAAAACAAGGGGACATCTGGAAGAAGACAGTTCTCGAATTTAAGAATAGCTCTATACGCCGCGCCCGAATAAAGTATGTCCTCAGGAAGAGCTTTGTGCGTGCTCGTAGCTATAATAGTTCTTGTTATGCTGCGCGAGCTGTCACAACGAATCCTCGTGCACGCGAATATCCTGACTTCATTTTGGGCATAAGGAGCACGCACTTAACGGGCTGTCGTTTATACTGATGCATTTTTGTCGACAGCTGTTTTCCTGTAGCAAAACAGTAAATCTCGTCCTGTTTGGGAGCTTATCCTTCACGCCTTTCTGCTTGAACAGTGTCGCACAGTCAATAAAAAACGCACCTGAAAGCCGCTATGCAGGTACTACTGAGTACAGTACTGGTC
>JAZHYW010060812.1:0-10231 GCA_037355805.1 Ixodes ricinus | reverse complement strand
GTTGGTGCGTATTTACCCTGCCCCTTGAGGAGGCAACCAGCGCAGCAGCGCCAAGGCATGGTTGCACAGACCCTCTTTTGCAGCACATTCGCAGGTACAGCGCCAACAGCGCCGTCTGCCGCAAATGTTGCAGTCGTGCAGTCGCTTGCCCGTCTTCTTTTGGCTGCGGAAGCATCTCCGCGCGCCACCACGAAAGTATCCGCACTGCGTTGAATCAAAATATATATCACTTTACGAACTCTAGCGAAATACGCAATCGTCAAACTTACCCACGAAGAAACGTCGCAGTTTCGAGTGAGCTAGGCCCAGGTAGCTCTCTGTGAGGAACTTGTAGCTGCGCCGTCGATTTCGGTCGGTGGTCTTGCGAGCGGCGTAGTACCTGCTGACACGTTCATTGGTCAGGAGCTCGGAATCGCCAACAAACTGCTGTTCCACGAAATCCCACCAGAAGTAGAAGCACTCGTGCTCGCGACGCCATACATGTTCATGGCGTCCCGGTCGTCTCGGATCGAGTAAGTCATAGTTGCCAGCCGGAACTTTCGAGCACTGTCAAATTATGCGTAACTTACCCTGTTTAGCGCAGCCGCTTTGGAAAGTGGCCCACTGTTTGCGCGCAGTACAACCCTCAGGCGCATCAAACTGCCACTCATGTAGAAGGGCATGCTCTGGTGCGGACCGCGAGATCACAAAATAAAGACAAAAAACAAATTTGAAAGCCGTCGAAGCGCGGGACATAGCTAAGACGCTGCAGCGAAGCATGAAACAAAAAAAGATGCAACTTCACGTGTAACAAAAAAAAAAAAAAACGTCGGGACGTTATAGGTTCCTTGCATCGACGTCACATCGCATACTTTTCCCCACCATGAAAAAGGAGGAGGAAGCTGCTTTTGTAAGAATTTTGAGGTGACAGGTTAATCTTCTATAATCTTCTCGGGGAGAATAGCGACGCCTGTGCAAATCCGGGAGGCACAAGAAGGATCCTGATAAGAGGGGAGCTCCTTCTTCCCCTTTTTTCTGGAGGACATCGGAAGTGACGTCATGTGCAAGAAGCCTATAGGCTTCTTGCACATGACGTCATTTCAATGCCCTCCAGAGAAAAGGGGAGGAGGGAGCTCCCTCTTATCAGGATCCTTCTTTATGCCTCCCGGATTTGCACGCGGCCTCCTCCCAGAAGATTGTAAGGTTAACCTGTCACTCGTAATTCTTGCAAAGCAGCTTCCTCCTCCTTTTCATGGTGGGGAAAAGTATGCGATGTGACGTCAGATGCATGGAGCCTATATATTTTGGTGTCATTACGCAGAGATAAGAGTCGTGAACCCTAGCGGGGGTGTCATGAATCTGGCACTTTCGATGGTCTTGCGAAATTGTTTCTTCAGAAGTGCACACAAAAAAAGAAATCTCAGTGAAGGTGTTATAAGTAGTGCGTAACCCAGTCAGGTGAGTTTGTAATACCCGAAATGAAGGCGCCACAGTTTGTTCAAGGCTTTATCGCAGGAGGTCTTTCTCGGGTTAAAAGTAAGCAGATTTCGTTTTGCTCAATCTTGTTTTGTTTTGTAGTTTAACGTCGGATTTTAGGCAGACAAGAAATAAAAATACCTCGCCGGCATAGCCGATTCACGCAGGGAGACTCTTGACACTCAACCAAAATGGCGCCACGTACGGTATGTCAGGATGGCGTCGGCACGACCATCCCATTTTTTACAAATATTGGCTAGACCAAAATGGTATCGGCACAATCTTTCCGATATAATTCCATAACGGCGCAATACTGTAAGCTGCCTCGGTTGTAACACGTCTTCGTTCATTTTTGCTAGCGGAGATTATTTATTTAAAACCAAAGTTGAACTGATCAAACTGATGCACGCGCGACACGTAATTTTCGGCTCGTGTCGGACGGAGAGTTCAATCGGAGTTGCAAATCTATTCTCTAGAACGTCCTAATCATACGCCACTTCATGTGGCGATTAATTATACTCGATGTTTGTACCGCCGTACATCAACAGCTTCACCAAAGCATTAGACATGAACGGCTATGAAATCATGGGTGTATTTGACAGCATCACCGTTACACCCCCCTTTCACACCGTGTGAATGAAGGGCGTAAACTTGCCTATACACCCTTTTTACACGATTCTGGACACAATTGCTACAGAGTAGGGCGTAAAAAGGGCGTGCAAGGGTGTAAGACGTCAGCACCCCTTTACACCTACCGATATTCAGAAATCGTAAAACGGGTATTTTCCTGCTTACACCCTTCTTACACCATTTTTACGCTTATGGGTGTTACAATGTTTAGTGTGACCCAACAACCTCAACGTTCTCATCGACGGCCACGACGCGTCGGCACTCATGGACACCGGAGCAGATTACTCCGTTTTGGGTGGGAAGCTCTCTCGCCGACTTCGGAAAGTCACGATGCCCTGGGACGGCCCGCAAATACGCACTGCTGGAGGACACCTCATCACGCCTGTTGAAAAGTGCACTGCTCGTGTCGAAATTCACGTGGAGACATGTCCAGTCAAGTTCGTCGTCCTTCAGGACTGTGCGAGAGACGTCATCTTTGCCATAGACTTTCTCTGTGAATACGGTGCCGTGATCGACCTTGTAGGGAACAGGTTGACGCTGCGAAAGCTCCTACTCCCGGAGGGATCTAAAACGACATCAGCCGCCGACCGATTCGTTGCGGACCGCGTGAACCTGCCGCCGCGGTCGAATATCCATGTGCCCGTTGTGACCGATGCAATCGCCTGCGAGGAAGTTATTCTGGAAGACAACAACCATCTGCTACTCGGAAGAGGAGTAGGTGTCGCAAGGGGCGTAGCAGAGCTGCAGGATGGACGCACTGGGTCCTCGTGACGAACTTTCGAGAGGGGGCGCACACCTCACGAAAGGTGCCACTGTAGGCCAGGTCGAGAAACTCCGGAACGCAGCCGAAATGGAACAGCTAACTCAAGAGATCCTCCGGCTCAGCCACACCAGCCATCGTCGAACGACGGCGTACCATCCGCTGACGAACGGGTTGACAGCCTGACGGTACTGCCAAACAAACCCATCGCCGACATGATCGCCATGTACGTCGACGTGGAGCACAAGGCATGGGACGAGGTCTTACATTACGTCACATTTACCTCAATACGGCTGTTCAAGGAAACACTTGGGTTACACCTTTCCAGCTGGTACATGATCGGAATGTAACGAACATGCTGGACGCGATGCTGCCCCAGGAACCAGCTGACGATAGGAGAGACGATGCCCAGGTAGTGGCTCAACGAGCAGAAGAAGTCCGCCAGCTCTCCCGACTCCGGATTTAAGACCAGCAGCGTGTCGATGCTGGCCGCTACAACCTTCGTCGTCGAGACGTTCACTTCCAGTCCGGAGACAATCTATGGGTGTGAACACCCATTCTTCGCCCCGACCTCAGCGAAAAACTGTTGAAACGGTACTTCAGACCGTGCAAGGTACTTCGTCGCCTAGTGGAGCTCAACTACGAAGTGGTGCCCGACGGAATGCAAACATCACCACGACGTCAACCACGACCCGAGGTGGTTCACATCGTTCGACTCAAGCTGTTCCACGCTGGGTAGCACTGAGGACTTTTCAATTTCCTGAGGACTCTTTTAGGTTACCATTATGTTGTCTTGTTTAGTGTTAAATCGGGGCGATGCCGTTCTAAATGGGAGAATAATGCCGCGCACATGATGCTTAAAAGCCTCTGACACGCCAAAAAAAATATTTTTTCATGCTAGGCGTTTATTTGGCATATCAGGACATTACAAAAAAATTGTTTCACTATAGAGTTGCGTAGTTTTTTTATAAAAAAATAGAAATACGAGGCCCAATTCAAAGTTCCCGCCGTGCACTGTGACGTAACAGTGTACTGCAAGGTGTCGGGGCGGTCAGAAGGGAGAGCATCGACCTACGTCACTAAATGTGGGTTAACCGGAAGTCACGTGAGTTTCACTTCTCGTGCTCTCCGCAACCGTGCCTAAGATTTTTCTTTTTTTTCTTTCTGCTTTTTGTACGAGCGATCGTAGAAAACGAAGTTTCAGTTCCACTAGCTCTTTACCGCTGCACCGTTGGTTAGTTTGCGTGCCGTAAAATTTGAGGACGAAGAGTCAGTGGATCGACGTGATGGAGGTCAATGATGAAAGCGTTGCGAGTACAAGCCAGTGTACGAGTGCATGCCGTCAGTCCGATGATACAGAGCTATACTGGGCGCAAAACAAGCTATCAAGTTTTGCAAAAAAAAAAAATTTAGAACGCTCGCAGAAATTAGGATTGCTAGCATACGACACGCCCGATCGCATTGCTGAAGGTTCAGACACCGAGGTTGTTGAATCATCGGATACTCTCCAGGCTAAAGATGCCTGCCGTCTAAAGAATACGAACTGGTTTGTGTACCAAGTACACGTAAACGTCGAGCACAGAGTACGTATTTTGTCTAGAACATGAGTAGAACTTGTTTACTAGGTGCACATGCGGCCAATATATGTCTCTCGGAAATGCATGCAGTGTGATCTCTTCTTCAGTTGCTGAAATACTGGGACAGTCCCTCACACAGCACCTTCTAGGCATTATAGTTGATCACGTCAATTCACTGACTCCGCTTCTTCTACCTTTACAGCAACATTAAGCGATGAAAGGCAAATAAATGAAACCTTGTCTGCTTGGATCGCTCGTGGAAGTGCGGAGAATAACAAAAATATTTTTAAAAAAACATTACACGCGCTCGCGGTAAGCACGAGGAGAGATACAACTCACATGACTTCCGGCGATGCCCAACTTCTGACCGCCCCGACACCTTGCGGTACACTGTTACGTCACAGTGCACGGCGGGAACTTTAATTGGGTCTCGTATTTCTATCTTTTATAAAAATACTACGCAACCCTATAGTGAAACAATTTTTTTGTAATGTCCTGATATGCCATTTCAATGCCTAGCATGAAAAAAAAATTTTTTTTGGCGTGTCAGAGGTTTTTTAAGGTATTTGCCTCATGTTGCTACTGTTTGTCTTTCACGCATGAGATACCCAAAAGATGGGATAATGTAATTCATTGACCTCAAGCTTAGTTTTTTAGGGAAGCGTATTTGTTGGAAGTATGCACCTAGGTCAAAAAAGGGGATTCTTCTTTATGACTCCTGTCATTTAAAGCTCGCGAAGAGAGGTATTGGAAGCTTGTGTTTAGAAGCGTCCCTCAAAACGTCCTGTCTGCGTGGCGCACAGGATAGCTTTGTGAGATAGGTAGTCCGCTTGCGGAGGATTCAGAGCCTGAAAATCAAACGCGTCAAAAGATCCAACGAGACGAAAGATCCACTGGTGGATATTCAGGCTCGTTGGATATTCAGACACGTTGGACATTCAGGCCTGGCTGTATATTTCGTCTCGGTGGACATTCAGACTCGTTGGACATTCAGTTTCAATTGGATATTCAGTCTGAATAGATGTTCAGTCATGGTGGACATTCCGGCCTGGTTGGATCTTCCGTCTCGTTGGAAATTCAGACTCGTTGGAAATTCAGACTCGTTGGACATTCCGTCCCAGTCGGACACTATTTTTCGATAAATATTCGTCTCGCCCGCCATGTAACCAAGTGAATACTTGATTTGAGCAATGCGTTTTGCAACGTTTACGTATTTTGAGCTGGTAGATCTTCAAATTTCTCAAAAGAATGCTGGTTGCTCAGGCGGATTCAGGTTGGTTAAAGTTGGCTGTTAAGATCGACAAAATTTTGATATCGCCTAACGGCTCATAAATAATTGTGCTTGGATTTAACATGTTTATTCTTATGTGGGCCATCCTATTTGAAGGAACCACTGGCCATTGTTCGTTTTGGAAAGGGATGCGTGTGGCCTTCGCCGGCCGTCTCGGGGGTACATAGCTTCCTCCCGCCGGAGTCTGCTTTTTGGGGTTGTCGGAGGAATTCGGGTGTCGTTGTTCCCCGGTGCCTCTACTACCAACCCTTTTCAGCCTTTGCCGAAGCACCTTGGCTGGGTGCTTGGTTGAGACGGCGGTTGAGACTGCAGTGGGAGCTACGTGCCCGCCGGACCAATGAGCCGCCTCCTCTTATCACCTGACCCGGCTCTCTGCGTGGCTATGAGCGGGAGCGTAATGACGTGGCGAACGAGAGACGTAGCACGTAGCTTCCACCGCGGTCTTAAGTTTGGGTTGAACGGAGTATAGGGCCTAGGCTTTATACTTCCCGGTTTTAACCGAAAAACACCGATATACATCCGCCAGTGTCGAAAATACAAAATCGGTTAAAACTAATTTTTTTATTATAATGCAATTAATTGCAAAGGTGCAAGCGAGCTGGACCTTTGCATAGACCTGTGCAACACTAAGCATAGGGACAAGTACAAAGATTGCACGACGGGGGTCGTTTATGAGATTCCAATGACGTGTGGGTCAAGCTAGGGCGAACAGGCAGATGCGTTAATGATCGGGCCCGCGAACACGCAGCTTCCGCTAGGACGACACCGTCAGGGTATCTCGCCGTTCAATACGGCAGGTGACTTTGCACCCCTTCATTCAACAGCACAAAAGTTTTGGCAAAACACAAAAGCAAGGTGTCACGCGAGCTACACGACGCTTTTGAGACTAGGGCTAGGGGAAACCATAGAGTTATTACAATAAACGCTAGAGGCTCAGCTGGCGCTAGTGTGCTGTTGCATTTTGAAGCAGACAGCAAGCAGTCAGAAATTGACTTCCGGTAATGCATTTCTATGGGAAAAAGCGAGTGCATTTTCTCTCTGCGCTCGATTATAAGAGCAAATATCACGAATAATTTGTACGTACTAGGCACATTGGAACATTTCTCAGTCACGCAGACGAAATAATTGGTCAGTTACAGCATTTTTATTTGAAATTCGTGGCATGAAAAACGGTGTTAAAACCGCTTCGTACGTGTATTTATCTGCACTGTCGGACACTGTTAGCGCGAACACGGCGTCGACGCTTTCCAGCATGGGGGATATACGTGCCAAACGAATGAAGGACATGTGGAAACCAAGAAAGACGGCAAGAACTACGCAGTAACACTGGATAAGTAACTCCTTGTGAACGCAGACGATCAAAATAAATTGAAAGCCACGTAATATAGTCAGATTTGCAATAAATAAGTACTGCTTTATTCTTTCTGCTCATAAATATGTGCGAAGATGCTTGTTCTGGGTTCAAATCATCACCCGCACGCTCCAAATCTTTGCAAATAGTGGGAGCCAGAGAGCAGGTGCCCGATAAAAACTGCCCAACATAGGAAATAATAAAAAGACACACGTTTCGTAGCTCACGTGCGTTATTTTTTGCATTCGAATGTTTCTTTAACCGATCGTAAAGATGCCCGACGGAGTCATTTTCATCCAATGACAGGACGGGCATATTAGCAATATATAAGCACCACCGAAATGCTAGCAAACCTTGAACACACTCTACATTCCTTTCGATCGTTAGTCTGCTTAGAATCGTCGCTCGTTTTCACATACCTTCCTTGAAACAGAGGTTTGGGCCTGAAATAGAGCGAAGTTTAACATCGTTCAGTGGTAAAGAAAAATGCTGTAACTAAAGAAATTACGCTTTCACAATACCAATAAAGGTACATACTATCCGGTACAACCGAAATGACAAAAGTTATTCTTGTTATTTTCCGGCGAAGAGACAAAATTCACGCGCGTTTTCCCATAGGAATACACAGGGAGGCTGGAAAAGTAGACTGCATGCTGTCTGCTTCAATTTGCAACCGGAAGTCCCGTAGACACTAGCGCCAGCTGAGCCTCTAGCGTTTATTGTAATAACTCTATGGGGGAAACAAGTGCGTCAGCGAAACGTATTTGGCCCTATCTACGGACGAGTATGAGTACTTAAAATGTGAGCTGGGCAGAGATTGATTGATGACTGTCCGTTCCCATTGAGTATAATAGTGTGTACTTTTTCGAATAAACTTCTGTTGAGAGTGCGCCTTGTGTCGTTGCCTTCCTGGCTCGGTCGAGGTGTGTTTATTTCTGTGCTATATACCCTTTGCATGATCAAGAAGATACGCTTCTCCGTTCATCTCAAAGGTTCGCGTGCTCCCTTACCCCAAACGTAAAAATATAAGGAGGCCAGAATAACCTCGCCTAGTCAGTCTCGTCCTAGTTCTTTCCCGAACATTCTAGGTGAAATATTCAAGATGACGAGCATAGTAGATAAAAAGACGAGCACCGTATTGCCGATTCATTCACCGATTCTCTCTCGTGATGCCCAGCTGTTACGCCGACGCACCGTCGCTTGCTGCTGCCGCCATCGACGCTCGCTGCTGCTTTCTCGACGTTGTTCTTTTTTTCTCTCTCTGACGCAAGTTCGCCCCCATTAAATCTTTAGTTCATTCCGTTTATCTCCTGCCTCATCGGCAGTCATTCGTTACAATATCTCGAACGCGCGCGGCTCGTTTTCTATACAGCCCGGACTACGAATCAACCCAGCGAGCTCGCGCTCGAGAACTGCCGACCGGACACATCACTCCCGCGGGAGACAAAGAAAAAAAGATAGCGCGGTGTTTTAGAGCGCAGCTCTTAGGCGCCCGTTTCCGGCTTGAGCGGCGTCGGCGTCGCCGTTGGCGTGACCGCGGTGCATTATGGGAAGTGTCCCCTAATGCACCGCACGGGGAAGGGGAGGAGGAGGGGAGGAGGAGTAGCAGGGATGATGAGGAGGAGGGGTAAACCCTCCCTCAGTACCCTTCCATCCTCCTTCTAAAGAGCTGCGCTCTAATTCGGCGTTACAGGGTATTGTAAACGTCTTTCATTTTTTGAGACGAATATTGCAGTGCTGTCTTCCCTCTCCGCGAGAAAATAACTTTTTTCGAGTACTCTTTTTTGCTTTTGTCATGTACAAAAGCATACACATTTTGTAATAACAGCGTTTGCAATCTCAACGAAATATCCCGTCTTCATTGGTCACATGTTGTCTTGGCTGCCGGAACAATGTTCCTCCCACCGCCGGAGATGACCTCGGTGTGTTCGATCTTTGATTTATTTTTTATTAGAAAAGTCAGTCGCGCATTGTTATGATTAGTGGATCTTTAGAATGCTTAGAGCCCGCGCAGAGAGAGTTATCGGCATATTTAGGCGATCTAGGAAATATCTTTAGGGCACCTTTAAAGAATTGTAAATGCCTCCCCCAAAGGGCAGGCAGAAGCCAGTTGAATTATGTATTTTGGGCCTATAGTTATACTGTCGAAGCTTGAACTCTCACAAAATTGGTGACAGTTATTATCTCGAGGTCCGAGTCCAAGGCAATGGGCTGCTATATTTGGAAAACAAAACTATAGCAACAGCAAATCAACAATGTCGTCTAGGCTGGTGCCCCACGCGTGCAGGTACGTAGAGCATGCGCGTGAAGGCAACCTTGGCAGGCTTATAATTGCACGTGCTGCTCAGATGAGCAGACGGGGCGGCATTTCTGCGCAATGGTATCAAGAGTGCTGTAACCAGCGGCGTCAACGGCACCCGGGGCGGTGGCCCGCCGCAACAACCCCCTTCCCCTCGTTGCCCGCCGCGACACACCTTCAGCCACCCCCCCCCCCAGTGACGCCTCTGGCTACAACTACAGTGTACTAGAATACGGGGTAGTGCTATTCTCGACACCAGCGACCTACAGCCCAGGCAGCAGAGGCACGTTGAAAAGACGTCGAAAGAGCGTGATGACGTCAGAAACCACATGTCGAAAGAACGTCGAAAGTCTGAACGTCAGGGCCCTTCGACGTAATATGGAAAGGCTAATGTCTGACAAAAAGAGTGGATTTTACGTCGACATAACGTCCCACTTAACGACCTTAGAACGTACAGTGCACGTCTGAATTGGAGAGGAAGTCAAGTGATAACGTTATATCAACGTTGACACAATGTCCCATTTAACGGCCATAAAACGTCGAGTATACGTCTAAACTGAACGGGATGTCCTATTAACGATAACATAACGTCCCATTTAATGACATAAAATGTCGAGCGTACGTCTGTGATAATGTAATGTCAACGTTTAAATAACGTCCCATTTAACGACCATAAAACGTCGAGCATACGTCTAGACTGAACGGGATGTCAATTGATAACGGTCTCAACCTGAGTCACAGTGGAACAACAATGGAGTCAACCGGATCTGGCTTCGTTGCGCGAAGATATGTTCGCGGAAGCATGATATTCGGACGGAATAGACCATTTGCTAAACCCCCAAACGCCCCGGCCGGCAGTCCAGGAATC
>JAZHYW010060811.1:0-58923 GCA_037355805.1 Ixodes ricinus | reverse complement strand
AGATCTCCTTCACCCCAAGAAGAACGGCTTCGCCTCAAGCAGTATCGCCCCCTGGTGCACTAGAAACGCAGTTGAACAATGAAGAACCCGCTCTCACCGAAAAAGGTGTTTCAAAGAGACCCTTAAAGGTTTTTCACGAAGAACCCTTTTGGTGATTAAAATAACTTCGTAGGCAACAAATTATGGACAAGCCTAAGAACCCCTTAGGGCTTTTTACGACAAGATTTTTGTAAAGTGCGATATTTATGGTGCGATCGTTTAAAAGCACGTAGAAAACATTAAACTGTCGTTTTGGAGAGTGAAAGACCTTCATTTTTATCAAATTCGCCGATACATTGTGAGAAGAAGCTAAATTTGTGTATGGAGCGTCTGATGTCATGTCACGCGACAACATTTTTTCAGCTTACGTTAGCGGGAAACCTGGATTAGTGTCTGGGCCACGTGACAAAAAATTTCCCGCTATATTTTTCTGGGAAACTGAATTGCCGTATACGTCACTTGGCAGCAAGTGACATGAATTATATTTTCTTTAAATTTTGCGGGGACATTGAATTGGTGCATAGGTCGTTACGTGACATTAAATTACGTCACGTGCCCGAGACCCTAATTCAGTTTCCCCGCTAAATTTAGCGGGACGTGCACGCACAAACGGGTGGACGGACGGACAGCATTTTGGGATTGCGGGTTTCCATTAAAAAGCACAACATGCTGTAGAAATAAATGAGTTGAAAGCTGGTTACAGAGTATGACGTTCGCATTTTCTACGTTGAGGTTTCTCCAATTTATATAATATGTTAAGGGCGCGTATTGACCTTTCTTGCGATCATAATCCATGAAACGATTCGATGTTTTATTTTCAGATAAATTGATTTTCACCAAAAATTGAGCGCAACTGGCCCCCTTTATGGGACTGGTGGCGGCTGGAAAAATTATTTTGGTTCGGAACCCTAGAGAAGGCGCATTTTTTTCAGCGACTACTGTAGTCGCAGGGCGCAAATTTTGCTCCATTTGAATACCTTAGAGTGTTTCCCTTACACTATTTTATGTTCTCTTTCCAGGGAGACAGCGGAGGACCCTTAGTGTACGAAAACAATGGGACGTGGTTCCTTGTTGGTATTCATTCAGGAGGAGATAAGAATTGCTATGTTCCCGCGATGCCAGGATTGCATATCAAAGTGTCATACTACGTTTCAAAATTGATTATGGCCTTCATAGAGCTTAGTAACAACACCCAAGGGGAAAAAAGTGATATATGCGCCACAGACGAAGAGCGCGTACAATGTTTATCAAACTTGTATGCGTCTTACAACGAGTCTGTAAAATACGATTCAAGGAATGAATAAGAAATATATTTGTAAAACCACTTATGCATGTGGCAAATCTTTGACTCCTTCAAATGCGTGCTATAAATAGACGGCGACTTGCGATTTTGTGGGTGATATGCGTACGGCGCAAAGCGGCAACGTATTCAAGGGCAGCTGAGTTGCTGTCACAACGATTGCAATTATATTCCTGCAATTATAATCTATACTCAAGTTTAAAAAGACAGAGCGTGACGTGTCCCGATCATCTGATTATCGGTTCGTAGCCAATGTGGTTGCGGTATTATTCAACAGGAACTCTGAAGAACCAGTTACGGAAAGCCACGCACTGCGTTTCTTAAGGTGCCAGCATTGTAAAAATGCATTGTGCAACTACATTGCTATAGTGCATTTATTCATTCAATCTCTGATGTGTATAGGAGACTGCTTCTCAGGAAATTACGAGGCTGAAACATACATTTCGACATTAAATTCAAGTGGCCGCTGTGATGCTTAGCTTCACTTTACACGTTCCCGCGTCTTGTTCAGTGTTGTAATAAGCGCGAATTTCTTAATTAACGCATTTTTTAGGACGTCAACTTTTTTCAGTTCTTCTATTGAAAGGGCAGCGATGGGAAGACGAGATTTATAAAAAGAAATTGTAAACGTACGTGCACATTAGAATATGTGTTCCTCAGTCTTTTCTTTTGCTCTTTTCTGTGCAGCCTTGAGTTGACGCGCGGACTTATTCGGAGCATACATCCACACGAACATTTGTTAAAGCTATAGATTTTCACAGACCACGATTATTTCACAATAAATGTGGCAGCATATATAGGATGTTCAAAACCAAGCTCTACAGCAAAAATAAAATCTATGAGAGTTACGTGAATTTAATCTTTGCGTCTAGTTTATGTTCCTTAGTTTGGAAACAAGTGCAAGAACAATCGTAAGCATAGAACTTGTAATTTACGAAAAACATATAATTTACAAACTTGTAATTTACAAAAAAAACAGCGCGACTGGGACGAGGACAAAAGGCGAAGAGAACACAAGACAGGCGCTGACTACCAACTTGTTGGTTAATTGAACATAAGGAAAAAAGACAATGAAATTAAAAACATGGAGTTAAATAATAAAGCGGTGGTGAGGTGCAGGCTAGCTGGTGTAAATTGAGCAGAGTTGTAAACCCGAGACTGGGGATACGGACAAGTGACAAACACAGAACGTCCGTGTCGTTCGGTGTTAGTCCCTTGTCCGTATCACCAGTCTCGGGTTTACAACTATGCTCAATGGAGTCAAATGTTCGCGCGCTTGCTGGGCGCCTCGTGCTGGGCGCCACGTGTAGCCTTCTTTTTTCGTCTTATTGTAGAACTTGTTTTTTTCTTTCTTTCCTCAGGAGTTCTGGCTACCCTAAATCTAGAAAGTTCACCTCGCTGCTGGTCAGAGTCACCAAAGGTTGGCTCACACACGAACTGTTGTTCTTCGTGATGCTGTACACTTCAACCATCTCTCGACATGTTTGGTCGTGGTGTTGATATAATATAATGGTGTCTTTTAAGCGTGGTTCGCACCCGCAATATCGGCAATGTACAGCTAGATGTGAACACGCGGTGCCTTTCAAGGAGCTGTGGTGCTCTCTGAGGCGGATGTTTAAACACCGGCCAGTTTGCTCGATATAAGAGCGCCCACAAGAGAACGGAATACAGTAAACCACGCATTTTACACACGACACGAACTGTTTCCCACGCTTTACCTTACATGTGTTGTATTCTGATTTTTTGTTTCCGTCCCTGCGTACACGCACAACGGAACATAATCTACTTTTTTGTTTTGGGTTGAAAAAAAGAAAAATCACCTCATATCTGGAAGCGACTTTGTTAAGTCCGTGTGAAATGCGGTGAAGTTAAGGAATAACTGAAACTTTCTTTTTTTTCTTTTCTAGCTGGTTCTTCCAACATGAAATTGGAACTAATATTTAAAATTTGTATTAAATTATTTACGATTTTTATTAAACTAATTTATTAAAAATCGTAAAGATTAGTTCCAATTTCATGTTTAAAGAACCATTTAGAAAAATAAAGAAATTTTCAGTTATCCCTTACGAAAATGGCAGATCTGGACTTATATAAAAAAACAGGTAGGCCTATATAAAAAATGGGCATATCTGGCCATATCAGGCACATCAGTTTATATAAGGCTTATCTAGCCAGATCTACCCAATTTTTTATATATTCATATCTAGGTCTTCCAGATAGGGGTGTATCTGCCTCCCATATCAGGGCAGATATGTCACAATCAAATAATGCAACCTGTATATACAGGTTTTTCGTTTTTTATTCTTCCAGATTTGTTTTTAATAACGCCATTAAAGTTACACTTATGCGGTTTGTGCGAGTGAGTTATACGCCCAGGGCGACATTATGTGGGTGGCTAATCTTTGCGATAATTCGGCTAATTAATTGAAATTCACTTAATTTTTCAATTAGTGAAAATAGACATATGATCCCAATTAGAAACTTACTGAGCGTCGTCCAAAACCCCTAAATCAGTCAATTTCAGAAAGACTTTCAGCGCGTGAGAAGCCTAGTGGTGCACAAAAGTTACCACTCGTGGAGCAGGCACAAGGCTAGCGGGTTCAGTAAGGCGACCGCGCTATTTTTCTGTCTCTTATGTAGCCCCAGCCTTCTACCTGCTCCACGAGTCGTAACTTCAGCCAACTACTGCGCTTCACACGCGCTCAAAGTCTGTCTAAAAATTACTGATTTAGGGGTTTTGGACGACGCTTAGCAAGTTTCTAATTGAAACCATATGTCTATTTTCACTAATTAAAAGTTAACTAGTACATTTCAATTAATTAGCCGAAAAAAAAATTGGGTTGTGGGGATATTTATACAGCGTGTAGTTGATCAGCCATTTAAAGTTGCGACGAGTCACTCGCTGTAATTAGCCGAATTATCGCAAAGATTAGCAAACCACATAATGTCCCTCTGAGCGTATAACTCACTCGCACAAACCGCGTAAGTGTAGCTTTCACGGCTTCTTTTAAAACAAAACTGCAAGAATTGGTGGTATTCACTGAGCCTGCAGGTTCGATTTTGCGGGGAGCGCCACCGTCGATCGGCTATCTTTGAGGTCGCGGTTTGACTGGCTTGGGTACGCGGTCGTCCGTTGCTAGTGCGTGCTAATTTCATATCGTTGAAGAAGCTTAGTTGAACAGAAGAAAGAAGAAGCGTTGACCTCGGGGGCGGGCCGTTTTCCTTCTTGCCGCCGAGTACCGTGCGTAAAGGCTGAACCGGATGTAAGCAATTTAGCGAGCGACGGGACGAGACGAGCGACGGCGACAGCGACGAGACAAGCGACGACGACCCGCTTCGCTGCCGCTCGGTCGCTCGCGCGACGAGGCAAACCGCATAAAAGCGACGGGAGCAAGCGACCAAGGCGATAAGCGACGTTTTCTAGAAATCCACAAACCGAACGAAGCGACGTGCGACCGTGAGAAATCTCCGTCGCTCGTCGCCGACTCCCGTCGCTGTCGCTCCCTAAATCGCTTACACGCGGTTCACCCTTCACTGCCGCCTGTCGCGTAGCTCGGTTTGGGGATTTTTAGAAAACTTAGCGTTCATTGCCTTGGTCGTTTGCTCCCGTCGCTTTCATGCGGTTTGCTTGTCGCGGGAGTGACCGAGCGGCAGCGAAGCGGCTCGCCGACGCTCGTCTCGCCGCTCGCCAAATCGCGTACATGCGGTTTTTAAATCGCTTGGGCTAATGAAAAATGCGCAGCATTTTTCATAAGCCGCGCACTCGGTGAGCCGTACGGTATGTTTCTGCACAGGAACGAACACCGAAGGCACTACGTACGACATGGAGGCGATGGCGCAACACGGTTACACGGCCGTAGTGCAGAAAATCCGCTAAAGAAAAAAAAAGAAACTAGCAAAACAGAACAAAGAGTAATCACACCATGCTTCAAAATCACCAAAGTAGAAAAATCAGTTCTTGCAAGAGCTACCGCCATGGGCACGGCGCGCGACACGAAGCGCTGCATGGAGCCAAGCGAGCAACGCGGCCGCGGTGAACAAGTCCGATAGCGACAAAAAAGAACTAAAACACACACAAAAATATTCCTACGGCGCTTCAAAAGCACCAAAGTATAAGAATAACCCCTAGTTTCGGTCGAAAAGACATGATTTTAGAATTTTGGAGAAATTATTCTCCCGGCTGCCAGGAGATAGACACGGCCTAATTCTAGAGGTAATCTGGAAAAGTACCTTTAGGAAAACGATCAATTTTCGCGAAGTAAGTAGGTCGACACGGCCACGGCAGAACCATGACTCAAACACAAAAATGAGAAGGAAGATGTCCATGAAGATTCAACACGATGTAGCACAATCTGTCATTTGTAGAACCGAACACTAAACGCATCACAAAAAAATGCTTGGTCTTCTTTGAAGAAATCGCTTGCAGAAGCAGAAATCCGCGGCAGCCACTCAGGGCGAACACACGCCAAACTAGATCTCGCGAAACGCATTCCGAGATTGCAAACGTCTAACGCGTCATCCATCAAGCCCCGTGACCACGTACCTCCTTCCACGCTTTCGGCTTAGGAAGAAAAAGAAAAGGAGAGAAGGAAAGGCCAAAACGGGAGTGTACACACAAAAGGCTTATCTTCTAAAGGCATCCCAACCAGGACCTGGTCCTGATCGCAACAGTGACAACGAGAGGCTTTGTCCCTTGTACCCAAGGTTGATAGTGCAGTGAATACTACGTGTGGCCTTGGGCTCGAGGCAGGTGCCGTGTTCTGCCTTGTCACCAGCTTCTAGACGGTAGGCACGTGACCCTAAGTGGAGACACGATTGGCCTAAAACACGCATAGCGTCTACCCTGCTGTCAATACCGAGTGAAAATACAGCTCTATGAAGTCCAGCTTTTGAACTTCCAAAGAAGCTGTACAGCTCAAAAGTGACCCAAAACGATGCGAGTTTGAAGATACTGTGTTTTACGCCGTATAACCCACATTATATTTTGAATGAAAAAATAAGCGAGACTATTTTTTGCACACGATGTCCACAAATAAATAAATAAATATACTGTAAACGACTTAATTTTCGCAGGCTCAAATTTTTGCGAATCGAGCAAAAGCTGAAAATTTGAAATTATTCGCGGGCTCTAATTTTCGTGAATCGAGTGTAGCTTCCGTAGCGTTCACACATTGCCCAAATTGTTCGCGGGCCGTATTTTTCGCGAAGTGTAGGCCATCCGCGAAATTCGCGAAAATTAAGTCCCCGTGAAAATTCAGTTGTTTACAGTATAAAAATATATATCTATTTTTTATCAATAAATTGAAATTTATTTGTACACTGTTAGACTCTCGTTTTTAAACTTCAAATTTTTTTACGAACGAGTTATACATAAAAGATCAACGGACAGCACATCATCCGACTTTCAACACACGATGAATCGCCGACGCTCGCAGACAGAAGGTTGCGGTGCTGCGCGAACAGTCTCTGAAAGATGCTGCGTAGGGTATACGCCGGGCGCAACGGCTTCGCGACCGTTCGAAGGGCAAAGGATTCCCGACGAGAAAGTAGCGTCTTGCAACTTCAATGAGCTAACGGTTCGTGCTTCCTCGCTCAATTTAGCAGGGAAACATGAACAAAATTAGTTTCACAGCTAGATTTAGCGGGAAAATTGACGTCACGTGACATACGTACCAATTCAATTTCTCGCTAAATTTAGCGGGGCGGTTACACCGCTGAACTCGGAAACGGGCGCTTAACAGCTGCGATTTAAAGTCCATCATTTGATTAACTCGCTTTCCGATCTTATGCACTTCGTCATATTGGCACACGTCAAACATACAACCAAATTGCATTTGTCGTTCAATCTTCAAAATGCGCGATTGATTAATTGTCTAAATACCTGGAATAACTTCACTTTAAGGATGTTAACAATAGTTAACCATTTACATGAGACTCATGCAATATAGATGAATCAACTAGTGTCTGGGCGAGTACATATGACTTATTGCTTGCACGACCCAAACGGGCCCATATATCATTATAGGGTGTGGTGGACTAGTTCACGCTCGCAGGTGTGTGACACAGTGAGATGGAACACGAAGAGAACGTTGTTGGATACGATAAGTACGATTAACGATTTAAGACATTATATACAAATTATTATAAAAAAACAGCACAAACGAATGTCACTGACAGTATCAAATAAGAGTCTTACAGGCCTTGCCGGGGAGCGATGTGACAGTGTTCGAAGCCTGGAGAGCGATGCAGGGATGGCTTGGTTGGACGTCTCAGCCCGTCCGTTGACGTGGGGCTAGGGGGTGGCGTCTTCGTAGTCGGGTCTTGCGTGTAGCTGCAAGACTTCGTCGACCTGTCGACGGACGACCTTGCGTAAAGTTGCAAGGCACAGCCCGCCGGCCTGATGCTGTCCCGTCGAGTTCCACACCTCTTCTTCTTCTCTTTCCTTCTTTTTCTTCTTTCTCAGTGAAGGCTTTCTTTCTTGCCCATTGGAATCACCACGCTCACCCCAAATCACCACATAAGGGTCTATATTTGCACGCCTATATGGCGCTATATGGCCGTATCTACGCACTTATATGGCCACATCTGGCAGTATCTGCCTACTTATATGGCGAGAGAAGGCCGTATCTGCTCCCATATATGGCGGAATATGGCCATATCTAACTCCTTATAATATAATATTTGGCCGTATATAAAATATATCAGGGCCATATCTGACATTTTCGTATGAAATTCCTTATCTTTACTGCATTTCACACCGACCCAAAAAGTCGCATCCCGATATGAGGTGAATGTTATTTTCTTGGCCCAAAGCAAACTAAGTAGATTATGTTCCCCTGTGCGTGTACCCAGGGACAGAAACACAAAATAATAATATAACACACGTAAGGTAAAGCATAGGAAAACGTTGGCGTGGTGCGTAAAAGGCTTGGTTTACCGCATTCCCTTCTCTTGTGGGTGCTCATATATCGAGCAGACTGGCCGGTGCTTAAATATCCGCCTCAGAAAGCCCTGCAGCTGCTTGAAAGGCACCGCGTGTTCAAATCTAGCGATAAAGGGCCGAGATTGCGGGTGCGAACCGCGCTAAAAGACACGATTATATTATATCAACACCAAGACCAAACATCTCGAGAGATGGTTGAAGTGTACAGCATCACGAAGAACAAGAGTTCGTGTGTGGGAACCCCTTCGGTGACTTTGACCTCCAGCGAGGTGAACTTTCTGGATGTAGGGTAACAAGAGCTCCAAAGGAAAGAAAGAAGAAAACAAGTTATGGAATCAGATGAACAAATAAGAAGGTGACATATTCCACGAGGCGCCCAGCAAGCGCGCGAACATTTGACTCCCTGTTTTTCATTTCATTGTTTTTCTTCCTTCTTTTCTACTAACAAACCAGCTCATAGTCAGCGCTTGTCTTGCGTTCTCTTCGTCTTTTCGTCATCGTCCCAGTCGCGCTGTTTTTCAACATGAGCTCGTACCAACGTGCCCAGTTGTCTATCCTTATCACCCTTTTCAAAATTATAGCATTTGAGGTATGTCCTTATATTAGAAGCACCAGGGCGGCCGTGTTCTAAGTTTCTTGCATACTGTAGAATTCTCGAACCAGCCCGTGTTCAGTGACAGCCTTTTCCAAATTTGTCCCTTGATTCGGCAAAGTAGGCACAGAAAACCACGAAGAAATATTCAAAAGCCCTCCAAGGTCGTACTCAGATTGTACCGTATATTTTTTCTGGGCCAACTGAGAGCTAGAGAGGAACAATTATGAGACATCGCCCCGTTGTCAAGCGGAATATCAAACGCAAGTACCTCCATCACACCGGGGAATGTGTTGGCGGTTAGGTGTGCGTAATAATCTGGACTGAGTAGCAAAGTTGGAGACAGATATCTCGGATCAGAGGCATGGTTATGAGAGTTCTACAGAATAAAACAGTGAAACATACGTCTGCATTGGTGTCTCCTCTAGGAACAGATACCCTATCTACAGTAAACAAAATTCTAATTAATGAACTCATGATCATTGCTAAACTATATGGCTAAGATACTTCTACAAAGTGTTCACCCGGAAGAATATCCTAGGTACAGAAACAAATTTGGCGTACCTCGTAAAGTGTTATTTTTTATTGAGTTAGAAAAATTATTTTGAATTGAGGTATAACGCAGCATTGTATAGCGTTACCAGAAAAGTGACAGACTACGTTACTCGTAACTTGCAAAATAAAAGAACGCGTTACCGACCTCCGTTCCTTAAAAATCAAAAGGAATACATTACCCTTACCTATAAAAAGTAATGCACGTTATTCTCGCGTTACTTTTTTATTTATAAATTGCTGGTAAAAGGTGTTTTTTTAGGCGGCAGCATTTTTACACAATCGTACAAAGGGCGTGGGCGTTGGAGTTTTTTCAAAATTTTGACTTCTTGCGCGGGAAAAATACAGGCAAAATAATGAAGGTATGTGGAATGAGTGCAGTGATCAATGAATGGGGGCTTATACTTTGTTTCAGTTGAAGTTCAGACGCAGCTAGCCGACGCTACGAGCTTATGGGACTAATCAAGCAGCGACAAAAGCCCAAAACCCTGAGACTTTTTGTTTGTGATTACTTCAGCGATGATAGAATACATTCCGAAAGACGGCACAGATGGTGGCCTTTTCGCGCAGTCTGATATGTCACATCAACTCGTAGCATTGGCTGTGTCTGGGCTTAAGGTAAGACGAAGTATAGAAGCACGAAAACAATTTCAGTGTACTTTTTTCCCCAGGTTTTGAGGAACATGTAACGAATAACGTAACTGCGTTACCTCTTTTGAAAATGTAACGTGTTCGTTACTATATCACCAAAAATTTTACGCGTCACCGGTAGCGCCGTCATTTGTAACGCTTTAAAACATTAAATTGTTTCCATCACATAAAAGATGCAATAAGGCTCCCGCAATTGAGAAGTAAAATATATGTCAGGAACACTGTTAATTAAAGCAGTTTCAAAACACTCATCGGTTCTTTATTTATGTTGTCAAATCTCCAATCAGTAATTCCCATTTTTTTTGTCATCAATAAATTTGATTGTATGAAGTTCACATAACCGCTTGAGACCGACACGGAGGACGACACTCTAAAATGCGAGCTGTTGAGTCTGCGGAAACGTGATTTGTCTGCTCACATAATAAATCTTAAGGCAAGTACATGAAATGTTTTGAAAGAGAAGTAAGAGATGGTAATCTTTAAAATAAAATCCATACACAACGCCTTATTCCAAAAATAAATACGTAGAGGTGCATGCAATGATACTCCTAATTACACATAAATAACGTGAAGGACAGGCAATATATTTCTAATGTAAATCACATTCGGACATCGTCTTCCCCGAGCTCGAAACTTCGCAAAATACAGCCTCGGGAAGCTTCATACTATATTCGGTTTCGCGTGAACTTTTTTCGAGCTCTCAGTTTACAATTATGTGCTTTTTCAGTCACGTGCACTTTAATATTTTATTATCCTCCCGCATATCATGGCCAGATTTATATACACTGCACAACTTTACCATTCGGACATCCACATTTGCTAGTGTTGTGAGCATCGTATTTTACCAGAAGGCGGAACTGTTTAACATGGTTTGCACGCGACGTCATCGCACTATATGCTGGTGGTCATTGCGATTTCTTCTTGCTGAGAAAATCAAATCCGGTTGCGCAAAATGCACGCTGCAGAAGGTTCGCGCTCAGTGCAAGTCGTGTGTTCAAGACACGCAAATTATTTTTGCCTGGTGCAGCGTCGTGAGGAACAGCGGGAGCGTCTGGCACTACGAGAACGCGCTTTCTGGCAGCAAGCTCCCTGGTCTGTGCCGATGATGCGGAGCAGGAACCTTTACAACAATATGTTTTTACATCCCCATACCCCCCCCCCCCTTTAACGTTTCTTTTTTCATGCTCTCCTCAAGAATACTTATTAATCCTTAAAGACTCCCTCCTGCGTCTGGACGTGATAATTCGACAATTATGTTTGTGTCGCTTGTTAACAGAAATCCCCATTTTTTATAATTTTGCGATCAAAAACTGGGAAGTTTAAACAAAATACTGAGGTCGCCACAGTTCGGGGAAGAACTTGGGAACAAGACTCCTGTGAAATTTAGAGCGAACGCCAACGTTCGGCTGTCCCCTTTGAGGCCACTAAAATCTTTAATTTCAGGTATACCTCCAGTGCACATTTCTAGTTTTATTTATTGTCGGATTAATATGTCACATGTAGTCCTTTCAAAGCTTCTATTCTCGGGTACAACTTTCTAAGTTGTACCCGAGACATGTTCGATGCCTCAATACAAAACATGTTTGGTTGCCTCAATAATGCGCACATGTTCACTGGGTCGTGCAACAATTATTGTATTTTCAGTAAATACCGCTAAGAGCTAATCCCTGACGCTGATAACTTGAAAAAAAAAACACTCTTTAGTTTTCCTCTCCGCTCGATGGCACACGCAGAGAAAATAAAGGAAAAAAAAATGAAAGCCCCTGTAAAGCCGAATAGGAGCGCAGCTCTTGAGGAGAGAAGGGGAAGGTACGGAGAGGAGGCTAAGCCCCTCCTCCTCTCCTGCCCACCTCCCATTTAGGGGTAAATTTTCCGCCAATTTTTAGAGGGGAATTTTTTCCGCTAAATTTAGCGGAGCATTTTTTCCGCTAAACTTAACGGTAAAATATTTCCGCTAAATTTAGCGGGAAATATTTTCTGCTAAATTTTGCGAGGAAACTTTTCCGCGAAATTTAGCTGGGAAATTTACCCATAATGCACCGCGCTGATACGGCGACGGCGACGGCACGGCGACGGCGACGCCGCTCAAGCAGGAAACGGGCGCTAATAACTGCGCTCTAAAAACAGCTTTCCCCTCTCAAGTCGATTTTAGAACAAGCGGCAACATGATTTGACGCTAATTATATACCGTCAGTGTTCATCATAATCATGCGCTGGGGTTGGCCAAAAATATAGCTTGGGGTGAGCTTTAAACATTGTTAGAGCTCGGCTTTCTCATCTTTGATTGACCACGAGCCATTACCCGATTTTTTGGCGATGCTGATTGTCAAAAACCCGAGCACTCAACTCGCGCTCCTGACCATCGAGTTCGTCACGGTGTCACGTGACTGGCGCTGAGAAGTCGTGATGCCTTGTGACGTCACGGTGCCAACAACGCTGATAAATCTAGTGAGGTTCTCAATTTAAGTCGACTTCACACAGTGAGACACGTGACTACGTCACGCGGCCACGTGGCGTGACATCAAGACATGACATGACATGACATGCTGTCAAGCATGACAGCATAACGTCACGTGACAACGTGACCGAAGATTAATTATAGTGCCAATATAAGAGCGCACGAAAACCCGCAATGTATCATACATTGCAATTCGGTATACACCAATTGATGACTGCATAGAAATACAGCTGCCTATTTTCGTTCCTCAAACATTTATTTAAAAAAAAGTATATAAACTGTTTTGATCCGGTGACCGTTTTTTTTTGTTCAGTTCCGGTTCAGTTCCTGGAGGCCGGCGAGGATTTTGATTAGGTTCAGTTCCGGTTCGGCCAAAAATAACGGTTATGTTCCGGTTTTCGGTTCGGTTCGGTTGTGATTCGACACTCTCGTTGCGCAAGTGGAACTTTTGGTGCACAACCGCGCTTACCGCGTGCTTCAAATCTTTCTAATATTAACTGATGTGGTGGTTTTAGATGACGCTCAGCGGGTGTCTAATTACAGCGGCATATGTTTATTCATACAAATTAAAAAACCTATAAAAACAAATAATGATGTTATTCAACTTATCGTGACAATTTGCCGCATATATTTTGCTGCCCTCGCCGTACAACTCGCCTGCACAGAACGCACTAGTGCAGCTTTTATGGATTCAAAACAAAGACACAAGTTTTTCGAATTCAAATAAACACCCTCTGAACAATATAGTATATACTGGGCGTATGCTTTTAATTCGAACATATATTTTGAAAGGGGGTCGAGAGGTAGACGAGCGCCGTCTTCACCATTTATTTATCAAGCTCGGTGAACATCCGATAGGGAATAGTCTCCATGGTATGTAAATAACTAAAATTCTTTGATTCATTCGTTATCAGTTCTAGAGGTTATGTTTTAATTGCAGTACTGACGGCAATTACGTTTAAAACGCGAATCAATGGAGGGTATTTGCGGAAATGCATTGGTTATTAGATATTTTACTTATCGTTTTTCACATTTTTAACACGAGTCAAATATTTTGCGCAAAAAAAAGATAACGCCGCAGTCCCTGCCCACAATGACGCATGAGGGCGTGACATAGGTTTTTTCATAGTGTCGTCCCTGTCTCGCAAGTCTGTCGTTTGTAGGTGCGCCGACGACACAAAAGACGACGTGAGTGAAACGACTACGTACACGTCTAAGCATATTTGTGGGCAGGGCTTGCGGCGTTCGTTTTGAGGGAATATTTTAAATCGGGCTAAAAACCGCGAAAATTGATCAAGTATTATCTTAAGAATCATGATAATTTCGACCATTATTTCAATTTTTCTGGCCTCTATTAGTAATTTGCGTTGTTACCGGAATTTCACCATGACCTCTAAAATGTATAGACTAAAAGTTTATTAACATAAATTATATAATAAGCAACCTAACAGGATAACTATTCTCTCATCAAATGTCCCCCAAGCATGATAAATACATGGCGAAGACCATGTTCATTTAACTCTCATAGCCTTTCAATATATCCGTTTGAATTAAAATCAAACACCCTGTATTTTTGGTAAATTGCTATCCCAAGCAGCACGGAATTTGGCCAAGCATTGGCCTATGGCTAACGATGGTATTTTGGCCAATAGCCTAAGGGTGGCCATTCATCGGCCAACGCTTGGCCGATGGCTGAAGGGCAATGGCCAGATAAAGGCCAGTCATCAACCAATGGGTGGCCACTGTCTGGCCACTGGCCAAAGGACCATTTCCGGCCATCGGCAAATGATTGGTGGAATCTGTGCTGCTGGGAATGTTAGTGGGAGATTATAATCGCAGGTTAACTGGAGCTTCTTTGCGCCATCAACGTAATATTTTTATTTCTGCACGTCGGCGGACCTCCAGCTTTTGGCAACATACCCATATATGTGCCACAAAATGTGAGCTGAGTTATGATGTTTGGCCAGCTATGGTCCAACAAAGCTTTAAAAAAGGTTATCCGAAATAACTATTTGAAACAGGTGTATAACTTTATTCGGAAAACGAAAAGCAGCAAAGTATGTGCAAAAAGATAAAAACGGGCTTATCGTGTTGGAAAAAACACGAGCTTTTTAATTTCCTGATTGGTGTAGGAAATTCGGTCCTTGGAAAGTGTAAAAACTTCTGGTTTTTACTTTTTATGGAGCTAATCGAACGACTTAAGCTCAGATAACTCAATTTACTTTTATTTTTCCTTGTATACGCAGAATGGTGACGTCACTGACCTCTTCAGTGATACGCTGTTCGTGGGCAGAACAACCGTTGTCCTCATGCCACGGCGCAGACTATTTTTGTTGTATTACAAGTATTTTCTGCGTCGCTATTCTCCGATTCTCCGAGCTCCGTCCGGTGATTGCAGTGATTGGCTCTCTCATGCGCTTTTATGTGGACAGTAGATGACACACTAGATTTCTCAGACTGCAGCAAGTATACGCTCTAAAAAAATGTATGCGAGTTCACTACTCTACTGAACATGGAGAGAGCCAAACACGGCTAACGATAAATGCATCCCTGCGATTGACGAAACCCAGAATACCAGAGTAATGTGTGCAGCATCAGAAAGACTGATAGAAGAATAGAACGACATGACACGCGCAGGGACAACGGGAACGACGTTTCATCTACTCATTTGTCCTTGCGCACATTTTCTGTTACCAAAATATGCTGGTTATTTGTTCTTGGTTTAGCCACTTAGAAAAAAAAAGAATGTGACATCGGAAGATTTCGCACATCCGTACTGCCACCACCATAGCTGGCGCTCTTGGAATGGCCGCGCACGAATGGGTGGTGTCGAAAGGGTGGTGTCACGATGTCGAAAAGTGACATGTGCCGCACCTTCCACGCGAGGTGTTCCGAAGAGTGGCTACCATCTGACGCTCGGAGTACGGCGAGCTCACAATTCGCGTGTTACAGCTAACTACGACTGCCGTGGTACATAGCGCGTTAAGATATTGGCAAATTAATATTAGATTTGCGCCTGTATTTTATCTGACGAAAAACGCCGTTTCGTAATTCCCGCGAAGGAAACAGAATACACGAACAATTGTTAGCATGAGGTGACTTTTGAATGGGAGGCAGAATTGTGCACGTACAGGGTGAGGCCGTAGGGACCAACACAATTGCCATCGCATGTATTTTACGAGGAATGCGTAATCGAAGACAAAATGTTGAAGCCGTGCCTCATCGGATTTTCACATTTAAGTTCCGTGTGCGACCTAAGCTATCCAGATGTTCTAACTTACGTAATTTCCAAAAACAAAAAAACACAAAAAGCCCTTCACCCCACGTCGTTCGCGTTCGTATTTCTATTATCGATTCATGCGTCTGGAGCGTTGATTTGTGAGAGATGAAAAAAGAAACACATATAACTGACGATGACGTCATCACGGCATCATGCTTGATTTCTCTTGCTGAGACTATTTCCCTCACAGTAAAAAAGCGACGAATGATCGACTGAAAAAAGGCAACTAAATTTTTTATGAGATGAACAAACTTATACTTCTTGGAGACACCTCTCGACTGCCGCCTCTTCACATTAAATGTATATCTTAAAGGAAAAAATCAATCCAAGTAATGTTAGTATTTAATGGTGAAAACACTTACTAAGTGCCTAACTCACTATTATCAGAGACTCATTAAGAAAACGTTAGTATACAAAACGCGCTGAAGGGATGGGTTCCTGTTTGTAAACTTTAATGTGGTGTCGCACTTACCCAATTGTTCTTTGAACTTGTTATCAATATGAGCTGTAAACAACTTAGTCTTCAACCAGCAGAAAACGTATGCTGATTCCATGACTTTAAAATGCCGCGAAAAATAACTCTTGGGAATATATCCCTTTTTCGGTAACGAATACGTAACATATCATTCTAAATCTAAATATTTCGTGCCACTGGAATATTCCCGAAGACAAAACCTTCAAAAATTTTAGAAATATTAAGCCTGCTAAGATTAATTCACTTAGAACTCCTTGACCAATGCGGGAGTTTAATTTAACATATGGTTGGTGTTAATTACGTCATTAAACAACTTCGCTTGAAGAAAAACCACTTTAAAGGAGCTGTGCAACTATTTCAGTGCTTTGCTTAAATAATTTTGGAGTTGGTACCTCCACCTTTCCGATATAAAGAACAAAAAACCGCTTTTGCTTGCATGTGCCAGTTTTTATTTTAAAAATGGACAAAGATAGAGGTTTTCGGCACCGCTCAACCCCTTCACCAACTTCCGAGTCACGTGCGCTGTGACGTCAATGGGAGTCGCACGAGGTTCCGGTGAAGCTCTCTCTTTAGAGCCATCATTGAGAAGCGAAAACTCATCCGCTCCCGACCGCGTGACCACGTGCTGGCGCAGCGCGAACAATATGGTGAAAGGAGAAAAGTCTCATCCGGGTCCGGCCACCCCCGTCCGGCTCTGTCCCCTCTCCCCTCCGGCTTCTGGCGGCTGTTCCCGGTAGCAGATAGAGCTGACGGTTTTGTTGACCTGGGATAGATGGCGCCACTAAAACTCCTGATAATAAAAGTTTTGTCAATGATACCAGGTTTTTGACGCATTTATATTTATGTTGGAACGACAAGATTTATAGAAGAGTTACCTTTTATCCAGCAGGTGTTCGCACAACTTTCTATCCTTCTACAAGACCCCCATCGACGTCATGACGCGTGGTTCTCATGGCCGCCGCTCGCGGCTGCAGGTCGGGGAATATTCTAATTTTTCCTCGCGATTACGCGGCGGAATTGCAACATTTCGAAGGAAGGAGGTGTGTTTTCTGTCCTTTGTGACAAGATAAACAATGTCAAAAGCAAAATATGCCAATTCTTTCAACGTTAAAATCGTTTCACAGCTCCTTCAAGCGTTGAACCGTGACAAGCAGGGCTGCCGCTCATTAGTGCTGACAAGTCACACACAAGGAAGAATGGGCTCTTGACTAGCAGACGCATGCGTTGCATCCAGAAAGTCATTGGTAACGTGAGAGCTAATGAAGTCATGTACATGCCTAACTCTGTTTAAATAAAGCGGGACCTAAACCAGATTTTCAGTGTGTTATTTAGCAGAACGTAAGCGCAATTAAATGTAACGGGTGAGCACGCAGTCGATAATAAAGGAGACATATGGTTCTTGACAACCTAACGTCTACAAAATCACGAGTTGCATTGAGACAACGTATAAAAAGGAAAAAATACTCACTGGTTTCAACGAGCAAGCAAAATAGAATGCTATGTGAACAGTAATGTCTAGGGACATATTGATATATGGCGATATTCGATGTTCAAGCTATGCCAGAATACTGTGTCACAAAACTTTATGTTTATACGTCTCAGCATACATTTTTTTTACCTCGGTCATATACAGTTTAACGGGTAACAAAGAGCGCAGGAGCACGGACAGAGTAGAAGACGCAAGACAAAAACAACGCTGATTTACAACTGAGCTTTAGTAGATCTGACAACGCGTGTAAATACGAAGTTCGCCCGAACCGAACGCAAAGAATGGAAAAAAAAACATTTAAGAAAGGTGCGCCTATTCCTGGAGTGATCTGTGCGCACTGCTGCTCTCCAACCTACAAAGAAACATGCACTATTTTACCGACAAGGCAAGTGACGGAGCACTAATACGTTTTGACCCCGGTTGTCAGATAGCGCTCACTTCTAAAATGTCACGCGTGAGTTATTCCTTTTGTCTACCGATAACCATGCATCTTTCAAATGCTGGAGCACATCCGCAGGCACGGCAGTGTACACCAAGATGCCCCGACAGAATCTGTCACGTATTATAACTCTTATTTCTTAACCGCTTATTAGGGCAGCGTCCTGTCTGCCTTATGCATCTGCAGGTGCAAGATGTGGAATAGAATAAACCACGTCCAAAGCGCATGTCACAAACTAGTTTTGGTGTTTCTTAGTGTACACGCGTTTTTATTTTACATCCAAATCCACTTTTTTGCACATTCTAGAAAGTTTGTCCGAAGACGAGAAGACCACATGAACACCGACTCGACGTCCCACTTTCTTCAGATTGTGGGAAACCTAGTGTAGGTGCGGTAGTATGGTGATATTTCTGTTAGTTTCTGTTAACATATCCATCGTTCTAAATGCGTCTTCAGCAGCGTCTCTGGGACACCCGTTTGGAGGTGCGATGGGTAACCTGCTGCGATGAGTCATAATACTTGACTTTTAAAACTAACTCTTGACCTATTGAAAGCAGAATTCATGTAGTGCATTCTTAAAACAAATGTTGATGATTTCCCTTTCCATCAGCTTACAATAGGCTGATGAAAACGGTAGGAGGGGTTTGTTCCCTCTGGGTTCCTGAAAACAGCACATTTGTAAGGGATGACAGTGGTGCTGCAGGTCTAGAAATCTAATGTAACCGTTCACCAGGGATTTGTGCGTGATAATGAGCGGTTCCAAGCATTCACTAAAAGAGGAAAGAACAACGGATATTTTATTATCAGAACGCTTTGAGCCACGTATACAGCCTAGAAGTACCGAGACGTCATCCCCAAAACTAGATATATTCTTTGCTCTGGAACCTTTTAGTATCATAGATAAATGTCAGTCATAAAACCCGAGGCAGATGTTTCTTAACGCGTGAGTTAATCAGGAGCCGGTACGCGTGCCCTTCCTCTCTATGAAAGACTCTTCATTCCAAGTAAAAACGTCGACTTCACGTAAAAGGTTAAAGGCTATATGAAGTCGCTCACCCTTAGACAACACTCATTTTGAGAAGCTAGGTATCCGTAGTCGTCGGTACAATCTTTAACACACACCAAAAACTCCGAGTGCGGAATCGAATAGTAGAAATCCTTAATGTCTACGAATGGACCAAAAAGCTTTGGTCCTGGCATCATTTCAGAAAGTCTGCATCGGTTCCGAACTTTTACCTGAAAAGGATCGTCGTTAGATAAAACATTCAATTCTGTTTCCGAAAATACGGCCTCCGATTTTTGCAAGGTTCCATTTTCCGATAATATTACGCGTTTAGGACGGTTGTTTTTGTGTGTTTTGGCTCATAAGAATAAATATAGATTTAGGCCTTGGCCCCTATCGACAGCCAGGGCATTTTTATCTAGATTCAGCCCTTTGCATAGTTTGCATGCCTCAGTTTTCCCCTTCAGCAACAGATATGTTCGGTTTTCACTCCGCTGCTCGTCCCGACACTTGTCTGAGCGATCTCCTGGGCTCGACGGATAACATAAGCCCATAGCTTAAGATGTGTTCCATTTGCTTTCAAAGGCAGACGCCTCCCAACTTGTGGACCATGTTTTTCGCAGCTGCATGCGGTGTCTTAGGGATGCCTGCTCGAAGCTGAGGCAGTGTTAGATGCCAGATGAAGTCAACCGTTTTGTCGATGGTAGGGAAAGCTCACGACACCGTGATCAGCTGCGAGGCGAACGGTCACCAGAGAGCAGACGTGGATGTGGACACCCTCGATAAAGTTGTATCTGCCGCAGGCATTCACTGCGTAAAAATATTTTGAATGTATACGCGTTGTTAGATCCATTAAAACTCCGTTGTAAGTCAGCGCCTTGATTGTCTTTGGTCATTTACTCTGACCGTGTCCCTGTACTGTTTGTTACCCGTTAAAATGAACTACCAATTATTCCATTCATCAAGGCTACTAGACTTCATTCCTAATGCATCGGGCCCCACCCTTTCTCACCTTCTCGCTTACTTTTTATCTCTGACGTCAAAAATTATGAAATTTAGAAGCTTTGTAAGCGTCATTTCTTTAATATTTGATACCGACAATCGTAAAACATGTTCTTTTTTAACGCAACTGCGAACGCACTACGTTCCTTATATTAGTAACACCGAAAATCGGAGTCCTAAATGATGTCGGGTCCTGACTTTTCATCCTCGCTCGGAAAACATGGCGGCGCTGACGGCACTCGGCACATGTAGCACAGAGGATGATCGGTGATTCGGGAAATCCGACGAAGTTCTCGTTTTTAGGTGCCCGACGACCTCTCAGACTTCGAAAAGTACATCGTCAAATGCTCAAAACAAATGGGTTCGGTGTCTGTGTACCGTAGTTTTGGTTGTGACTCCTCCGGCGCAGCCTTTCACGCAGAACCGGCGCGACGTGGACCTTCACGTCGCTGACAAGAGTTATCTGCACGTTCTCTTCGACCTCACACCGTTTCAAGGAATTAGAAATCGCTGAAAGGGCCCTAAAATAACTTAAAACCCGAAAGTGAAGCGTCGTCTCCTCACAGCAATAGGCGGCAATCACGGAGAAGAGCGTGATCGCGGGACGCGGGCGATCACAAAACTTCTGGTCTGCAGGGTTCGGAGGCATGAGAGAGACTTGAGTTGCAGAACGACTCAATCTTTGATGTCAATGCACTGGCGCGGATCTGGCAGGAACTTCAAATTCGGCGTTGGGAAATTCTTTTACAAATGCATAGTTCCAAAGTTTCGAAATTTGTGGCTAATATCGAGGCATTGTTTTCAATCGCTCTGGTTAATAAAAAATATGATTTTCTCCTGTCAGAGCCTCTTTAAGTACGACACTTTTTTGAGACATGGAGCGGCTGCCAAAGAATGGCTGTCCCTCTGAGGCCGCAAGGATCTTTCTTTTCAGGTATCCCTCCTGTACACACATATAGTTATAGCTGTACACACTATGGAACATCGGATTAATAAGTCGCTTTTAGTCCTTTCAACGCTTCTATTCTCGGGGACAACTTTCTGAGGCAGTTCAACAATAACGAAAACATGTATAGGTGCTTCAACGATGTGTACATGTAAAGTGGGTCATACAACAATTTTGTACTTTCGGTAAATACCACTAAGAACTAATCCCTGATATTCGTAACTTGCAGAAACACCAATTAGTTTTCCTCTCCGCGCAATGGCAGACGCAGAAAAAAAATAAAAGAGAAAAACAGCCGTCCCCTCTCCAACTCGCAATTAGAACAAGCGGCCACTTGATCTGACGCTAATTATATACGGTCAGTGTTCATCATAGTCATGCGCTGTGGTTGGCAAAGCATAGAGCATGTGCTGAGTTTTATACATAGTTCGAGTTCGGCTATTCTCATCTTTGATTAAACATGAGTCAATAAGCGAATATTTGGTGATTGTGATTTCATGAACCCCATCACTCGACCGGAACTCATGACAGTCGAGCGCGTCATGGTGCGAAGTCGTGATGTCCGGTTACTTCAAAGTACGAATAAAGCTAATACATATTACGACATTATCAAAGTATATTGCCTTGACGCAGTGAGTCCCGTGAGTACGTCACGTGACGTCACGGGTCACGTGACATGGCATTACTATGACATCATGACGTCGCGTGACCACGTGTCACATGATGATTCTGTGCCAATACAGAAGCGCCACCAAACCCCAATTTCTCGAACATTTCAATTGTGCATACGAAGATTTGATCAATGCAAAAGTTGAGGCTTGGGCGAGTTGGTACATACTTCGGAATCAAAGAGATTAATTTTCTAGTTCCCTGACTGGCTCGTTTTTAGTCACGTACTCTGTACGGCTGTGTCATGGCGCATTTTTTATTATTTATTTATTTTTATTGGTGATGTTTCACGTGGGCTTAACTCTTTCTTCTTTTTTGTTCGTGACACCGCAAGTATACATTGCGATTTTGCGTTCAATAAACTCAGTTGTAAGTCAGCGCTACGTCTGCGTCACTTCTTTGTCTGGTCTTCGTCTTTTCGCGCTGTTTTTAATTCCGAAGATTTTATCAATTCATAGAGATACAGATTACTTTATTTTCCAAAATGTATATTTCGTGATATCAAGAGAAAACTTAATAAAAAAATTGGCAGTGAAAACCTGTGAACCGGTTGACGGTTAAATGTTTTTTTTCTTTGGTTAAGCTCCAGTTCAGTTCCAAGATGGCGGCGAAGATTTGTGTTCGGTTCAGTTTTGGTGCGGCTAAAAATAACGGTTCGGTTACGGTTTTCGGTTTGGTTCGCCTCCGGTTCGACACCCTGTGGGGAACTAGGAGCGTCTCGCCGTTTGCAGCGCATTTCGCGGGCCGCACCTCTCCGTTTCAGAACAAAGCAGCCGTGATTGTAGGCTTGGCCGAGAGGAAGGCGGCCGCGGCTGTGTTTGTGCGTCTGCAGTGCCACATGTTGCCCTGTCATTGGCTGGACAATCACTAGTTAGTTATAATCCATTTGAGTTACGACTGTACGTTTTGTTTATTTTGCTTCAAACTGCTGCGTAACAAAATTAAACTTACAGGTTATTTTTTTCCCCAGAACAAACTACGCTTCATCGAGCACTGATTCTCCGCCCAAATGCAGCGCTAAGGGCCCGATGTTAAATGCCAAAGTTTCAGGATTAACCATTCTCCTTATTAAAAAGTTGTAACTCATTTTCTAGAATTTTCAATGTGAAAATGGCAGCCGACGTTCTCTTCGAATACATGGAGCTAAATGGCGCCACTTACAACAACAAAAAACAGATCCCGTCTCTCCATTAAACTTTTAAGAAATCACATAACGTTTAAATAAGATAACGACTAGTTCTCAAATTTTGGCATCTGGTTCAGATCGCTAAAGATACTTTTCGGTGGAGGCTCAGCATTCGGCTAATCTGTCGTTTATTTTTGCAATATAAAAATTAAAAACCTCGTCAACTTTCTTTTGGACGAATTGCACGTAAACTTGAACAACTAGCAAAAAAAGATGTCCGAGTACACCTCCCTGCTTATGTCTGGAGTGAATACCAAAAGAGAGCGCGAATGCTGTCTCCCAACAGTCTGAAAAAATTCGTTGGCGGGACTTAAACTTAGCTGTTGTGACTATCGCCAGCATATTATTGGGTAGGTGAACATGTTCGTTGGGCAAGTAGCAGATCCCGATCTTGCACTCTTTCAAACTCCAATCGCAATATAAGCTAGATTCTTAGAAGAAATGAGGGTTGTTAGAACAATTAAGAAAGCTAAGTTCAAACCGAGGTTGAGCAAGGTTGTAATTGATTGTTTACATTAATAACGATGCAGTTGCACGAGTAATTTTACTATTTTGAAAGTAGTTTATTAATCTGTAAACCTTACTCATTTATCACACTGTCTCTCATTAGTGCCAACACGAGGTACAAATCCCTTTTGCCACCGAAGTTCTTACTGTAAGAAAAGCGTGGGTCGTATATTCATATGTTGAGAAAAGAATCCCAAGAATTGTAAAGAAATGGAAATTGCAACTGCGAAAGTGTCTAGTCAGAAGCCGCGCGGAAATGAGACGAAATTACATGGTGCCAAGTGGAAGTCATACCATCTGTCCTCAACCTACCATTTGTAGCCTTTCTGCCACAAATAAAGCTTAACTTTGGAGTTATCAGTGGGTTCATGACAATATTTCAAGCCTAGACTATCGAGGAAGGAATTGGGTTTGGTGAAAATAAGCGTGCACCCTCCCGATAATGCACCTTTTTCAGTAACGAGCACCGTCTACGGAGTTGTCTTCGAACTTCAAATGAACAGAGTACACTGGAAACATGCGGTTGTATTGATCTTAGTTGACCTTTTCTGCCCCCAACTAGCGTACACTCACACAACAATGGCCAAAAAAGAAGGAATACGCGCCAAGATAGGTGCTAAATATGTTGGTCGACCGTAAATTTGCCCTCCGAAAATGGCGACACCGGGAAGCAAAGCTAGGGGAGGGGTGTAGGCATGCGCAGAAGCTTACTGGAAAGTGGTAAATTCCAACGCCAAACGAATTCCGGAAAAAACATATCTGTATGACTCATAATAAAATAATGTATTTTTTCACATAATAAATTGGGCGTTAACTGAAACAATGACCGCAACGGAATAAGGAATTTTAACAAACAAGCCTTGCATGAAGAAGAATTCTGTTAGTAATGTATCCACGTCACGACTCGTGCCCTGCTGCGGCCTGGACGGATTTAGCATAATCTTTGGTCCTTCCTCATTTCCTCATCTGCTACCTTATGCGTTCGCGAGTTTTACTTACCCGTTAATATATCCTCCTGTTCTTGTGAGATATTGAATTATTGCAGAAACTCAGAAACTGGCCTGCACTTCATCGCTATTGGTTTGAGTTTTGTGCACGCTTTCTCGTTCATTGATTATAACGAGTACCTAAATCTTGGCGTTCCACGGCAAAGGACAACTAATATATCAATTTTCGATGAATCAGCTTTCTTGTTTATGCAGTTTATTTTACCCAACCACCTAATTGGTGAAAACATTTTTTGTAGAACACGAATTGGGCGGTACCCAGTGCCACCTCGCCCAGCTACTTGCAATTACTCTGCTTGAACCTGCCATCTGGTGGCAAGCGATTTAACCTTCTTTCACGCTACGCGATAATTTCTGTGTTTCCGTGCAATTGACAGCGGCTTCGAGTTTGTGTCTTATGAGAGCGGCTTTTGGTTTCGCGGATTGGTTTACCATTCCTCCGTTATATACGGTTGACAAAGGAATTGTGACTCGAAGAATAGCAAAGGTAAGACGTAAAGTGCGCGAAGTAACTGGGTATCGGTTGTCTCCGTTTAACATCGCAGTGCTGGCGACGAGAAGACTGAGTGACTGCTTTTGAAACGCAAGTTACTTTACCTGCGGTGGGAAGCTGGCTTCGGAATAAACACACTTCGCGGAAAGCTCGTGTTACGCTTTTATTTGCAGCTCTTCTCGTCCCGTACAAGACACGTAGCGTCCTTGTTAAGCCTTATTGAGCTCGACTTGCTCAATTCGGGGCCGCCATAATGTGATGCAGGTGACGGAGTAACTTTGCTCCCTGCTTCAGGGACGAAAGTTTCTCCTTTCTAGAGGAACATAAGTTACAAGACCGTTCTTCCCCTTAGGGAGGGCTATCGATACCCTTTTTTCTAAGAGTGTACGCGGGACGAGGACGAGACCTCGAAGATGGCGGCCGGGGCGGTCGATGCCAGCGCACCTAGCAAATGACGTTTTGTGAATAGCACCTATAGTGAAATTGTTGCAGTAATCGCAACGTGGCGCTAAAGAAAACAAAAAGTGTTATGATTTGTGACACAATCATTACTGATCAAACATTTATTAAAAATTTTCATCCGTTTTTTGGGGAAATAATTGCCTTCTGTACAAACGCATATTAAAGTCAATTTCGAGCTGTCCGTAAGAAAATTCAAATTCGTTGTGGATTGAACTGGCGGTTTTTAAAAACGGTGAGAAACCAAAGCATTAATTTTCTAAACAGTACAGATGTAAGTTGGCAATCTTCCAAGGCAATTAAGTTCGCGCTAAGGGCACACGTAAAAGCGACATTGTCTTCTTTAATTCCTTACTAAGACATGCGAATCCTATGGTTTAGTAGCCGGAAGTAGTTGGAGAGGTCTTTTGCGTTGTCAGAATTTCACAACTGGTGGATGGGCGTACGTTGGAAGCTTCTTGACGTGGTAGGTTGCGTAGTCTGTGAGTTTCAACTCCTTGTGTATTTCCCTTCTATTACTTAGTGCGGCGTTTCCGAAATGTTAAATGTTCACCACAGCAGTTAATTTTTGGTTTTCGGCTCCTGCCTTATCAGCCAAAAAACGGTGTTCTGAAGGAAACGCGAAACCACATTTAGCAATGATAAAACAGAAGAAAAAGAAATTCACTGTGAGATATACGCTTAAATGAGAGTTCAAAGCGTACTTCGAGCGACGCGCCTCTCTAGAGAAGTTGTAAAATGAAAACCGACATATTGGTTCTGATTATTTTCTACTTAAAACCCAACTCCGCATCTTCTCCTCGCTTAACCGGTATGTATCTGACATGAGTTAATGAAATGTATTTGAATTATAGCGCGTTTTTTCCACTAGAAGGACGGAAACCATTGTAAAGTTTAAGATTATACAGCTGGCAAATTTCAGATAAGATTCACCAAAGGGTGGCTGGTCGACATTTTAAATCAACTCATGTTTTCATATGCAATTGACTAGTGTCTGGTATAAACAAATTCACGCTTTGTTTGGACCAGAAAAAAAATTGGGGACAGGAAAATTCGGAAGGCATGAATAGGTGGACAGTTGCATTAACACGCACTGATGGAGGCAGCACGTTTGAAAGTGAATAACTAAAACGATAAAATTAGGAGAATTCCAATTCTTTTTTTAACAAACTATTGGTACAGCTTTCTTGTTAGATATAGTAATATATTTATTTAATTTATTTGCTTTTCTAAAAATTGCCAAACATGCCTGCTCGAACGACAATTGTCAAATTTTTGAACAAATTATACGAGAAGTGACTCTGAGTTCTAGTTTTCTGAAAGTAACACACATTTTCATATATTTCTATTCAGATGAGGCAATAATTAACTATAGCTATCGTTCACACAGTACAAGTGAGAAGGAACTGCAGTGTACAAAGAGCTACCATATTACTGACAAGCGATCCGAGAAAAGATCCTGCAGCCATCGGCCACTGGGAACTTTGTTTACCTTAATGTCCCACGACACTACATGCTCCACTTTTTTTTACTTATATCTAGAATAAAAATCGCTGATTTATATCTAAATTAAAAACAGATTAAATCAGTTCCTCTCTGCGTGATAGTGTTCTGTGGCTAGCAACAATCATTTCCTCGCGAAGATCGCGCTTATGGCGGTATAGTTGACGGATGTAGCAGACGACGCTCCTCGCTAGTTCTGGCAAAATGGCCGATACAATCTTCCTTCGCCATTCCCCCCCCCCCCCCCCCGCTGTCGAGGATAAGAGGGTTCGCTTCAACCAGCAAAATATGGCCGCCGATGCCTGTTTACTGAGCAGTCGGGCCTGTCGCCATCCCACTCGCTGGTCACACGCGAGTGAACGTTGATTCCTTTTTGGAACTGATAGGATGTTACCTGACCGCTACAGTAGTTTCACATGAAGGCCAGACATATGTAGATAAAAGTGGAGTATGTATTAGATCTCGGATAGCTCCTCACCTCTGCGATGTAGGTTTGGTAGCTTGTGGCAGGATTATTGAAAGCAAACTAAAGGATAGCAGGATCAAGGCCATCTTCCGATATGTCGATGATTTTTTTTTCATTATGTGTAACACTAAAGCGAATGAAGAAGAGTATGGGTGCAAAGCAAAAGTTATGCAGTGCTTCCAAGAATATTGCCCCAAATTGGATTTCACATATAAATTACCCGTTGCAAAATCCACCAGGTTCCTTGACCTGGTGCTTCAGTTCAAAGAAGGCCACGCGTGCTAGAGATATTAGCCGCGCTCGTGCCACGGGTTTCTTTTATACAACTCGGGGCATTCGAAAATCGTAAAAAGGAGTGTTCCCACAACTGCTCTTGTATCCACCCTAAAGAAATCATGTCACCATCAACTAGAACCAAGTTCTGAAAACCAGATAAGGCGTCTACGTGAGTCTGGTTATCCAGAGTCTCTCCTGGTGGCCGTTTCAGAAAACATTTGCCAGAAATTGAAACGCCAGCATGCAGGGCATTAGGCTTCATCGAAAGCTACGAATCTAAGAAACTTTGCGGTTATACCCTACATACATGGGCTCACACACAACCAAAAATGATTGTTGGAAGGCATGATATTCCGGTTGTGTGCTCGGCACCAAACGAGGCGTGCTCCATGTGCGGCAAAACTAATAAAAGAAAAAATCAAGAAAATAAACAATGCACTATTGCTCACAGGACGCAGTATACCCCGTGTCAAATGGGCGTTGTGTACCACATACCACTTTCCTGTAGCAAGTGCTACATAGGGCAAACTGGGCGGTGTGTGAACGATCGATCTAGGGAGCACGCGGCTTTGTTAAAGGAACATCGGGCGGACACCTATCTGCGAACTGCCGGTCCTGCAATTACACTCCTAATATTAACAACATTACCGTTATAGGGCGACGCCGGAACGCATATGCACGCGAAGTAATTGAAGCCCTCGCACTGGCGTCACTAGGGTCAGCGGCACCCGGGGCGGTGGCCCGCGGCGACCCCTCCCCTCCCACACCCCGGCTCGTTGCCCGCCTTCATCCCCCCTCGCCCGCGTCGTCGCCCGCCACAAGCCACCCCCTCATCCCCCTCGGCGCGCAGCGCGCGGACGTCGGGACATCCGCCCCCCCCCCCCGACCTGTGACGTCACTAACCAAGCGATGAAAAAAGGAGGACGATGTGAGTAAACGCCCAGTCTATCACTTCGATCCAGCTTGAGTCCAGACGCAGCCGATGCTACAAGCGTGAGGCACCGAGGCTATCAGCGATCCCTGCCAAGGCACGCAGCGCACGTGCAATGCACACTGGTTCAGTGCCACACGCTGCGCTCGTAGCACGAGCTGCAGTAAACGAAGACCCAAGGAAGACGAAGTATTAGTTGATAGTCAGCGGTGTGTATGTCTTTTCCTCTCTCGGTTTTTCGTATTTGTAACTGTTCAGCTGACCCTATTGAATATGTACCAACTAGCTCGAGTCAAACCTGTAGTACGATAATATCAGGCACAAAGGGGCACACCGACAGATAGCAGAATCCCCAAATACTCGAGCCCCGCGTAATATAATAGAGCGTAAACACTTTCGCCTTGTTAACCTAGAAAAGGTTAACATGGCGGCAGTGTTTACGCTTTAGGAAAGGTAAACCATGGCGTGTGGTATGAGCCGAATCCTTACATGAGGTGCAAGGTGAGCCCTGAGAACGTGTCTGCTGCCCTATAGTACTTCACGAAAGACAAGCTACGATGTTCGCGCCAATGGGCCACCCAGAAGGACGTGATCTTCGTCATGGTCGACGCGGAGAGAACGTTCGAGCCAAAGCGCTTCCCGACACGCACAATCCGAGAGGCCTTTCGTGTATACCAGGGTTGGGCAGTATCGCGATACAAATGTATCGTGATAGTATTTCAGAAATATATTTCGTATCTGTATTTCTAGTATCGCGATACATTTTTTTCACCAGTATCTGTATTCCTGTATCGGAATACATTTGGAATTTTTGATTGTATCGCGATAAGATCGGGATGAAATGTATTTCGTTACATTTTTTGAGAAACCCCCCCCAAACCCCCCCCCCCCCAAACAAAAAAAAAGGGTCCGAACGCTTTTTTTTTTGTACTTCTCAGGGCACAAGGGTCAAGGAGATGCTGGGGCATAACTATTTTTGTATGCGTCCTCCTCTCTCTTCTGAGAAGTGTTGCGTAGTCGGGAACTCCAACCAGCTGTGGCGTGCCAGGAGCGGAGTCAGAGCATCTTCTGCGCTGTTTGTCTCGAGGCTTCATCCTGACACGAGGGTGTCTGATGTTCTCGTGCTAATCGAGCCCTTCTTGGACGGAAAGTCGGTCGTTTGCTCAAAAATGATGACGAAATTTGACACGTGCTCTTCATTTCATTTGTCAGGCGATGAGTCAGTATTCGGCGCAATCAACAGTCCTCAAGTTTGGCCGGAGGGCAGCATCTTTCACCAGTTTTTTGGACGGCTCGATCTCTCTCGTGTTCACTCTGTTAACCCAGTAGACAATGAAAATGTCGAACACAGTTAAGGTTTTTTTATCAAAATGTAAGAGGCCTACGTACGAAGGCAGACGAGTTTATGTCTAATTTAATTATTTCAAACCATAACATCATTTGTCTTTCTGAAACTTGGCTCTGTAGCGGAATCCCTGATGCAAATTATTTTATTCCAAAATACAATACATATCGTCGAGATAGAGATTATTCTTACACAGGGCAGAAGCTAGGCGGGGGTGTTATAATCGCCGTTGAGGATTCGCTTGTCTCACAGAGAAGGTGCGACCTTGAATCATATTCAGAATGCGTTTGGGTGGAAATCAAGGCGAGTGACGGTTTTAATTTTTTAATTGGTACGTATTATTTTCCACCTCTTTCAGATCAGACAGTATTCATTGAGCATTTTGACGCAATCAGTAAGCAAATTAATTTCGAGAAGTGCCGTGTCCAAATGTATGGCGATTTTAATCTACCTGGTGTGGATTGGTCAGTGCAAACTGTGAACAGTAACACTATAACGTCTATCAAGGCATATTCTTTGTTATCTTTTATAAACTTCTGCGGTCTTGAACAGCACAATACGATTACAGAAAAAAAGCCCTGCGCTTGGTCGAAAATGCCCTGTACCGGAGTCACTCTGCTCCGCTCCTTAGAATGCACCGAATAATAACTATTCAAAATGTTATAAATAAGAAATTATCTTTATTAATCTATAATCAAATCAAATTAGAACCAACTGTCTTTTTCAGTACGTATCTTTGGAAAGATCATCCCTACAATTTTCGGCACACCAGCTACAGAAGGCAAAAAATACGCACAAACTATGGCATACAAAAATTAGATTATCAAATACCTGTACTTCTGAATGACCACCCTGATCTCATGACCATTATTCTGGGCGGTATGTCAATACAAGCTTTAAAGAAAAACATAAATGTTTATCTATTGTCCCTACAAAAATAACATGTTTTTCTTCAGTATTTTGTTTTGTGCGCGTATGTTGTTTTTTGTGCAGCATTTCTCATGCGGGCTTAAGGAAATATCTTTGTAGAGATGGCTGGCTGGCCGCACTATGTTGTTGTTTGTGGCCCCTTTGTTTTGCCGTGTTTATGCAGGCATAAAAATTGATGTGCCTCGTTATTGTTTGTCCTACGTGGGGCCGAGTCTGGTTTAAGTTCATTGTTTTTCTTTTTGTATACAGTGTTTTGTACCGCTAATGAGTTTTTATGTTTGATTTTTCGTGATCAAGTAGCTTTCGTCCTCTGAGACTTTAATTTTGTCTGGCCGTGGAGAGGGCGGGGGGCTGTCGCCTTGTCAGGCATGCCGATGCCTTTTGTGGCGGCCCTCCAGACAGCCGTACTACCTCGACGGTTGTCTGAAATAAACTTTTGAAAACTTTGAAACTTTGAAAAGAAACAAGGTTGGAAATGTTCTGGATCTCGCTCTTTCTAATATGCCTATCTTAAGTTTAAATCAGGCCCCAATTCCTTTGGTACAGATTGATGGTTTCCATCCACCTTTTATTCTCGAGTTTTCTCTCCCGCATAAGCCGCCTGCATCGTGTAAATCATCAAATTACTGCTTTTCTAGAGGTGATTATTTGAGTCTCTATAGACATATTGAAGATTTTGACTGGGATAGTGTTCTTTCTATGTCTAATGTTGATGATGCTACCGAGACACTTACGTCAGTTGTTAAAAGTGCTATTGACAGATGTGTTCCTAAATGCTGCAATAAGCCGTCGATATTTCCTACTTGGTTTTCTAAGGAGTTACGAGTCAGCCTACGGAAAAAAGATCATTTTCACCGACTTTTCAAGAAGTCCGGTTCTTTTCTTTGGTATGCAAAAATTCAGCATATTCCGTTCCCTAGTAAAAAAACTGTTTAATCGTGATAAGCGTCTACACCAGGATAGTATAGAAAACAGCTTGAACCGTCGACCAAAAACATTTTGGAAATTTGTGAAACAGCACACGCGTGAGACCGGTCGTAGCATCTGTTTGCGTGTTGGGACAGATAATGCTCCTAGTTATCAGTCTTCACCTGCTGATGTTGCAAATATTTTCGCTGATTATTTTAGCAAATGTTTTACTGTCTGCCAGCAATCTTTTCAACGTGGCGACGAACTGAGATACTGTCATGACTATTTATGTTCCGTGCGTGTCGATTCCGGTGAAATCGCTGAAGCGATTAGAAAGCTGAAACCTAAGTTCTCGAGTGGTGCCGATGACATACCCAGTTTTATTATCAAAGGTTGCAGTGAACTGTTCATTCCGATTCTGAAACATATATTTAATCTTTCACTCAGTTCTAGTACCTTTCCGTCACTTTGGAAGAAATCGGTGATTGTTCCGATTTTAAAAAGCGGTGATGCATCTCTTGTTTCAAATTATCGCCCAATTTCCTTGCTTTGTGGTTTTTCAAAGGTTTTCGAGCTTGTCATTCGTACGCGAATGCTCTTTTATTTCCGCCAGAAAATAACCCCTTTACAGCATGGTTTCATGAGTGGTCGGTCTGTCGAGACTAATTTGTGTTCGTTTTTTTAATTTTCTGCGCCAATTGTTATGAATAGAGGACAAGTTGATTCAATATACTTCGATATGACTAAAGCGTTTGACAAAGTCAGTCATCCGTTACTATTGCGCAAGCTGTTTTCATATGGAGTGTGTCATGAGCTGTGTGAATGGTTTGACAGCTATCTTTCGTTGCGCTCTAACACTGTTCGCGTTGATGACAGTTTCTCCGAACTTTTTTTACAACTTCCGGTGTTCCTCAGGGATCAGTCCTGGGCCCTTTGTTGTTCCTGATTTTTATAAATGATATTGTGTCTTGTGTAGATACGTCTGAGCTATTACTTTTCGCTGATGACATTAAGTTGTTCAAAAGCATTCATACACTTCAAGATTGCAATATCTTACAAAATGACGTGTCAAACATTCTTCAATGGTGTAAAAAAATCAATTGTTGCTTAACCCCGCAAAAACAAAAGTTCTTTCCTTGTGCCGACGGCATGCTGTTGTTGACTTTACTTATAATGTTGAGGGATCGCCAATTCAACGTGTACCTCTCGTAAAGGATCTTGGCGTGTGTGTTGACTATGCTTTAACTTTCAAAAATCATGTGTCTCTACTCGTCGGAAATGCTTATAAAGTACTAGGAATAATATCTCGCTTGACGCGTAATTTTAAACAACCCCTTTCATTGATCCACCTTTTTAATTCCCTAGTTAGGTCACGACTCGAGTTTGCTTCTGTCATATGGAACTCGATATCTAAGACACAGGCTTTAATGATCGAAAATGTTCAGAAAAAGGTTATCCGAATTGCTTACGATAGATACTTTGAGAGGCGCTTTTACTATAATTATGAACATATACTTAAGATGTTCTCACTTTCACTTCTGTCTACCAGGAGATCTGTTCGAGACTTTGTTTTTCTGCACAAGGTTGCTAATGGTGCATTTGATTCTCCGCAACTCCTTGAAAGGGTGAACTTTCATGTTCCTTCACGTCTAACCAGACATTTTGTTTGCTTCTATGTTCACTCACTGTGCAATGCCTCACCTCTCTCTCGGATTCAGTCATTATATAACGCCATCGCTCCACCCCACCTTGATATATCTGCCGCTGTTACAATCTACCGTCGCCATTTGGATAACCTTACATTTGTCTCTTAATTTTATGGGTTTTTAGGATTTTTGCTTGTTTGCTGGTTTTATTATTTGTGTTGGTGCACCAAAGGAGAAGACCGATGTGGTTGTTTTTGGGCACCCAAAATAAAGATTATTATTATTATTATATTATTAGGTAGGATTTCTTGAGTCATTGTTTGCTGGCATTCAATGTACGCTTATAAATGTATCTCTTGCCTTAGCGTACACAGTACACCCAGCCGGCAAAGCTGAGTCACAGTCCGTAGCAGCACGAGCCTGGCGGCGGTTGACTTGAAATAGTAAGATGACTCACGCAGTGAAGTTCAACACATATTGGAATGCGTCTGCGGCTGCGCCCGTAATATTGCACGGCTCAAGGGTACGTCATCAGCCGACGTGAACGTGACGCACTGCTCTGGTGATCCGAAACCCAGGAAGGAGGCCAGACGTGGCCACGCTGTGCCGACCCAGACTTCGTACACCTGCGACTCGTCTCGAGCGCGCTGTTTCTCGAAGAACTCGCACCTGTGCCGGCAATATCAGGCCGCAATCAACAGGGTCTCTGTTTGGATGATGCTAGGCGAAACTTGAGGACTGCAATCCATGCGTCGGTGGCGGAGGGTCGGCCGGGACGACATTCACAACAGGGATGCCACCGTATCGGTTTTTCAACCCTAACAGAAGATGAGACATGTGTTCCAGGATGCTTCAGGTGGTCCACTATTCTCGAAAATTCCAAATGACACTGCCTGCACGATCTTGAACGAGGTAACCTACAACGAAAGTATGTATTGTACTTTCATACAGCAGCGTGGTAAAGTTTTATGTTCAAAGCCACACCTACAGATGAAGAATACCAGTTCATTCCACCGTGACGTCATGTGATCAATGTTGGCAGGGACGTCCTTATTGGACAGGGGCGTGGTGACGTTTTGATGGGATTTATGGTGACAGAATTCATTTAGAGGTCGAAGTCTTTTCGCATCCCTCGTCAGACAGACAGGATGTCAGGGAAGAGACTGCGGTCAGTCCTTGATAGAACGTTTTTTGAGCCCATTGAAGACTCCTCGTCGTCCGAAACCACAACCTTCAAGGCAAAGTGCAAGCCTACAGGAAAGTAATTTCGGGATCAAAAACTTCCACTTCAAATTTCAAGCTTCATCTCAGTTGACGTCTCAACAAATGTGAAAAATGTATTGCAGTATCAGTATTTCTGTATTTGTATTTCTGCCCTCACTAAAATGTATTCCTGTATTTGTATTTCCAAATACTTTTTGCCTCTATTTAAAATGTATTTCCGATACGTATCGTGATACATTTTTACAGATATATTTCAGTACCAGTATTTTAGCTACTATTTTAATGTATCCCAGTATTTGTATTTCCAAATACATTTTTGAGTATCTCTGCCCAACCCTGGTGTATACAAAGACAAGCATCCTGATTCCGGCGTCGGGCTAACGAAATTCTATTCCTTGCGCCCTAGATAGGTGAAATGTATTCCACACCAGGAAGTGTGCATTTGTGTGGGCTGCGCTAATTATTGCCTTTGTATTGCCTCTCTAAAGAAAGCTACAGGCTCAACATTCAACACTGGTTAAATGAACTCAGCATTGTTGTGCGACCCACTAACAGGCCCGTGTCTTTAAGTACACTGTGATCACTGCCCAAAAGGCCAGTCTCTTACACTCGAGGAACTTCATATCCCAGAGTATAAAGAGATTGTGCTTACAACATGGGAGCCCGGCGACCTTGTGAAGACGACATTGTATCCTCAGACTTTACTAAAAGTCGTTCAAGTAACAGTTCAAAGTTGGATATTTAACAACCATACCCTACAAACACAAGGTAAAGCAATCTACGATGAAAAGCAGTGCATGCAACGCGGAATAATTGTCTTTCATTTTGACTTTCCTGAAAACTGGACCATCTTGCTTCCTGACGAAATTCAAGCATACCACTTGAAAAGATAGAAACAAGTTACGACATTTACATGTGTAGTGACGACAAGAAAATCCACAAACAGCTTTGCTATCATCAGTGAGTACCTATGTGACGACGACGCTCACTCGTGCTTGGCTCTAGAAAAAGTGAAAGAGTAGGTTGAAGACAACGTTGCGGTATACTCGCACGTGACGTACGTAAGTGACGGGGCCGCCAGTAATGTTAAGAGTCGTTACCAGCTTCACCAGCATGCACAGAATAATTGCCCACAAGCTTAGTGGTTATTTTCTGCATCTGGACATGCGAAAATGCACGCGGAGGAGTTGGCGGACTCGTGAAGCACCAGGCCACGCTGAACAACCTCAAAGAACATTCAATAAACACAATTCAGACGGTCAGGACAATTGTGAACGTTTTATCCGAGAAACAGAAAGGCGTGCATCTTTTGCATCCGGACGAAAATGAGCTTGTTCGGTATCGTCAACAACAATAACAAAAAAGTGGCTGCGGTGCGCGCCTTTCCTGGCATTCAGTCTTGGCACGCATGGCAGCTGTGCAAGTCATCAACAGAAGGGACCTGTGACATATATGCAGCACGGACAGTCGAATCTGGTTAGAAGAAACTTTATTAAATGGGTACAGCGAGGAAAGCCATAGCGCAAAGTGCTGAACTTGATTCCCCAAGGACTGCAGGGACATCTCATTTCTTCATGCTTTCTTCGCGGAGCATTTAACCTACTGTTTTACTTGGTGATTACTATGATCTTTATCTGATCACCATGCGAGAATCACGAAACGTTATCCTCTCGCGGGATAAAATATATCGGCTTGCCACGATCCATTCGTACAACGAGAGTATCGAAGCTGATCCAGTCCGGCGCGGTGGCACCCTCACCTGAAATTGTTTGTACCCGGAAATACATAGCCAACCTAGAAACAATTTTTGTATTCTATCTTTATTTTTGTGTGTGGATGTCAAGTAATTTCTTTTATTTCAACTATAAAATATACCGGAAAGTAAAACTTCACACTGCATTACCTTTTCTCGAATCACTAGTCCCTAATATGATACCTCTTTGTATGCTGTATGTAAAACGCTGTAAATAGTTTCTCCTTATTTTTACTGTGCGACCTATTGCTCCTATTGTCAATAACCTCATTTCAATAAAAGTATATGAAAGATGTGTGTTAGTTTCATGAAACTGGAAGTCAGAGTCACTTTTTGTATAGGGCACTGCTAAGTGTAGGCTTTAAGGAACGACCCTTCTGTGGGGAGTTGTGTCTTTTATTCTTTACAAAATAATGCAACTAGTTTTTAATAAAAATGAATGCCGAAATAGAGTATAACAAGGCATCCAAATTTAAAAAAAATCGCAGGTGTTTTCCTTTATTTGCATCGGAATTTTTCGTTCTTTGATTTTTCCCCATGTCTCCATAAATTTATTACGACTATCATATCACTGATATATATAATAATATATATATATATATATATATATATATATATATATATATATATATATAATATTAGCCATATATAATAGTAGAACACTGTCTGAAAAGTATATAATGGTGATTAAATTATGTCATGAGGTACAGGCCTCCAAAGTTTGCCATTTGTTGTTCGAGCAGGCATGTTTAAAAAGTTTTAGCAAAAAAAATATAATATAAATAAATATTACTACTATATATTACAAGCAAGCTGTACCTGAAGCTTGTTTGTAAAAAACGGTATTAAAATTCTCCTAACTTTATTGTTTTAATTATTCAGTTTCTAACGTGCCGCCACCATCAGTGCGCGTTAATGCAACTGTCCAACTCTTCATGCTCTTACGACTTTTCCTGTCCCCAAATATTTTTTATGGTCAAAACTAAGTGTGGATTCGTTTATACCAGGCACTAGACAATGGCATATAAAAACATCGGTTGATTTAAAAATGTCGACCCACCACCCTTTGGTCGATCTTATCTGAAATCACCCAGCTACATTATGCTTGATATGCAATATTCGACGTATCTCTGCGGTATTTAGTTATGATCTAGAATGTAAATTACATTTCCCTATAAGCATCTTACAAGCAAGTTCGTCTCAATATTATTTTCTCTATTTAGAAAAACGTTGTTGATATACGTGATAAGCAGACGTCACCATCAAGCATCGACACTCGAATTTTGTAGTTTTTGTTTCATATATAAGTACTAATGTAACATATTGTCACGGAGTAAAGCGGCGAGACGATAAATAGTTAACTAAAAGAAAGGTTTAATCGGCGAACTTGTTTCAAACAAAATAAAGAGCGAGCATCGAGACAGCAGAAAAGTGGGCGGCGATTTGGTGGTGTAACAGGAAGCGAGAGACAGAGACTGTTTCGACAAGGTCCCGCGCAGCTCCTTAGCTAGTGTGCTTCACTATCACAAAAATTTGGTCCAGAAGGCTCGAGCGTCCCGAATTCGGGGTCAAAATGAACAGTCACTTTCGAGAACAAGAAAGCAGGACGAAATGATAAAAGTTACTTCCCGAGTAACAAGAAGCGCGATTCGTTTAGAAGTCCGTGAGCTAGCATTGCTTGCTCGGCTTTGCGCTCGGCATTATCCCTCCCTTCAATAGTGCATCGTCCCGATGCAACGCGAAAGAAAAACAAAAATGGCTAATAGAAAAAATACGGTCAGACGAAATAAACATGCAGCGTCACAGTCCAGACGCGAGTAGCATGGCTTAAGTTGAACTACGCGGACCACTTCACGTCGTGGCGGGCGGCGTCCTGAAGGTCGGTTTCCGTCGGGAAGCACCTCGTAGTTCAAGTCCCCATGGCGTCGAATGACCTTGTAGGGTCCGAAGTAGTGTTATAGGTTTCTCGCTGATGCCGCGACGGCGAACGGGAGTCCACACCCAAACCCTGTCTACGGGCTGGAACTCCATGTCACGGCGACGAAGGTTGTACCGGCCAGCGTCGACACGTTGTTGGTCCCTTATCCGAAAACAGGCTAGCTGGCGTACCTCCTCTGGCCGTTGGGTGACCAGCTGGACGTCGTTGGTCCCGTCGTCCGCCGGGTCGTGGAACAGCATCGCGTCGAGCATCGTCGTCACCTTTCTGACGTGCACCAGCTGAAAAGGTGTAAACCTAGTGGTTTCTTAAACACCGTGTTGTACGCAAACATGACGTTGGGCAACACCTCATCCCACGTCTTGTGTTCCACGTCCACGCCTATAAAGATTTTGTCGGCCATGGTCTTGTTTCGCCGCTCCATCAGCCGTTGGTCTGCAGGTCGTATTCCGTGGTTCGGCGGCGGTCGGTGTGGCTCAGGCGGAGTAACTCTTGTGTCAGTTGCGCCATGAACGATGAGCCTCGGTTCGCAATCAGGACTTGGGAGCGCTGTGACGGAGGACGATAGACTCAACTTGGCTCACTTCCACAGCGGTTTTCGACGGGAGTGCTTTTGTCTCGGCATACCGGGTGAGATAATCGGCTGCCACGATTATCCAACGGATTCCCTCTGTCGGCGGCGGGAAAGGTCCAAGTAAGATCCATTCCAATCTGCTGGAACGGTGCAGTCGGGGGCGCGATCGGCTGCAGGAGGCCTTCCTGCTTCGTCGGCGGTTTTTCCGTCGCTGGCACTCATGGCACGATCGATGGCACGATCGTGTGTAGACCTTGACAGTCTTTGGGAGCTTGGGCCGGTAGTACTTCGCTCGGATTCTTGCAATAGTCCTGTTCTAGCCAAGGTGACCAGATGTCGGGGCGTCGTGCAGACTTGGAAGATCTCTTCTCGAAGACTTGTAGGAATCACCAGGAGCCACGTTGAGTCGCTGTCTTCGAAGTTATCTTCGTAGAGAATACCTTGCCAGACGGCGAATGTTGGCAGGGCACGTGAAAAGGCTCGGGGAATCATTCCCCTCGTCCCTTTCAGTGGCCGATCAGCGCGCACAGTTCAGGATTGTCCACGTTGGAACGATGCCATGCCGCTAACCCCCACTCCGCCAAGAAAGCGATCGCCGACGTCGTTTTCTTTGGCGGAGCCGGTAGCTGACTCGACGGGGGCCATGGACAGGTCAATCAGCGTCGCTGTGTTTTCGGCCTGGCTTGTATATCACGGTCGCATCGTACCCTCGCAGTGGTAGGCTCCATCGAGTGAGGTGTCCAGATGGGTCCTTCAGGCTCACTAACCAGCACAGCGAGTGGTGGTCGGTGACCACTCGAAAAAGGCTCCGGTAACGGTAGGGGAGGAATTTCGTGATGGCCCAGACGACGGCCAGGCATTTCCTCTCGGTCGTCGAGTAATTTCGTTCCGTGTTCGACAACGTCCGACTAGCGTAGGCGATCACGTGCTCGGTACCCTCTTGTCGTTGGACCACTACCGCGCCGAGTTCTGTATTGCTGGCGTCAGTGTGGGCTTCTGTTTCGGCTGATTGGTCAAAGTAGCCAAGAATCGGCGGCGACAGGAGTCGTCTCTTTAGCTCCTCGAATGCTTATTGTTGTTCTTCTCCCCATTGGAAGTTCACGGCGTTTTTCCTGAGGTACTTGAGCGGCGCAGAAAGTCGGGCGAAATCACGAACGAACCGCCGGTAGTACGCGAAAAGTCACAGGCATCTTTGGACAGCCTTCTTGTAGGTGCGCGGTGGAGATGCCGTTATGGCGCGAGTCTCCTCAGGGTCAGGACGTACAACTTCGTTGCTCACAACGTGACCTAGGAACTATAATTTGCCATAGGCCAACCGGCAGTTCGTTGGTTTGAGGGTGAGTCCGGCGTTACTGATTGCTTGAAGAACGACCCGAAGGCGTCAGAAGTGCTCGTGGAAGTTGGCCGACAATACCACGATGTTGTCGAGGTAAACGAGACAGCTTTGCCATTTGATGACAGCCCGTGCCACGACGTCGTCGAGGCACGGGCTGTTATCGTCCAACTTGATGGCTCGGCGCTCAACGTGCCCCATGCACTTCAAGGCAACCCGTCTCACGTACAAATCACTAGTCGCAAACTTACCTGATTGAATTGGTGATAAGACATTCTACAACCCATGACGGAGGTTTACAAAGAGGGATAAACACAAACGTCTCTGAGACGTTTGTGTTTGTTTCTCCTTGTAAACCTCCATCTCGGGTCGCGGAAAGTCTTATAATAACCAGCTTGCCTGCTTAGTTACGTTGTCTTCAGTTTTGGTGATGACCACCTGCAAGAAGCATACTACACAGTACTCCGGTCACGGCAAAAATAATCAAGTGAGAGCAGTGGAGCTTGTCTGAACTTTCGTCAAGTATAGAACGCCTAAGCTACAAGTTATTTCCAGTACCGACACCCGATACCTTGAATCGCGTCGGCACGGCCGCGTTCGTGCACGCTATAAGCGATCCTAAGGTTCAAAAATGTGTTCATCTCGCAAGACCGGATACAATACAATCAGCTGTTGGCCACGCCATGGAAATGAGCGCTGCTTAGTGGGCCACCAACTGCACGCAGCCATCAACATCCCGGGGGGGGTTAGTATATCCACAGTCAATCCCACAAGGGCCACACCCGGAAGTTGCGTCTAACCCTTCATGGAATAATGCAAACGGGTCGTCTTCCGATGCGGACGTCGTGGTCATTTGGCATTCGAATGCGCGGCTGCTTCAACCTCGTCGGAAAACGACAATTCCGGTCCTCTGGGGCAGGGCCGGATTTAATTGTTCGAAGACCCCTTGTATCAGTTGCAAGCCGGCTAACATCGGTTCCTTTGCATCATGTACTGGTCGGACACTTGGGAATTGTGGATGCACTTTTTGAAACTGGGGTAGCTGTGAATGTTATCTATTAGTCTTTCCTTCTTTTTTTCTTCTGACTGTCAACCACTATTCACGGCCCACAGTACTGTCATCCTAACTGCGGGAAAAGTTAGATTAAACATCACTGTATTCGGTCGCATATTCCTTGAAGATTTCAACGTAATTCCAAATTTTTTCTGTCTTGATATTCCTGGGTGAGGAAGGTTAGTTGAAGCTGGTTTGTTTCCTAGAAAGGATTCTTCCACTATTCAGGAGAGCCCTGTTACTTCGCGAGGCCCCCATGCTCACGGAGCATGTCAGAGCTATGCACTACTCCGACGGCTTTAGAATTATATTACGATGCTTTGGGCAGCCTGCCTATTTTGTTCTCTGCTTAGGCGTCTTATGCGGTGGATGAAATGGGCGTCTTATGCGGTAGATGAAATTAAAGGCTTACAGCACATCTTTCTGCAATCTACCTCTGTTCCTGAGAAAGATACTTGTGACGTCCGCATTGTTGCTACGACAGTGATAGAGTAAGAGGAAGACATGTGGGTGAACGTGCAATCTGACCCGCTTCATCTTAACGGGGACATTATCTATGAGATATCGCAAATTTCCAGACTTGATTGCGAAGTGGCAGCACCTCAAACATTAACTAAGAGTAATGATGGTTGTTTCAGGATCCTGATGATAAACCTCGGATGTACCCCTATCAAGCTCAAACAAGGAGAACACGTCGGCGAGTTGTTCCTCTTAGCTTCGTCAGCGCTTTCGACAGCTCCTGTCGATCAAACCTGACAACCAGAACAAGCTTCACATATGAGTCACAAAATACCTTGGGATGTGTTTAATTTTGGTCCATCCCTCGATGAATGCCAAGTCTATTTACTCAAAAAGCTCATCCGCTCCACTACCGCACATGTGTGGCTCTTACTCTCGACGAACTTGGATACGAGCATCTCGTTGAACAGAGGACTGACACAGGAGAGAATGCTGCTGTTCACCAGCCCTTGGGTTGACTAGCTCTCACAGAACACGACGTTGTTTGAAAGCAGGTCGCTGACATACTTAGTCAAGAGGTTGTCACACTATCCAACAGCCCATGGTCGTCACCGGTTGTCTTGGCGCGCAAGACAGATGGGTCTGTTCGTTTTTGTGTTGATTATAGAAAAATCAACGGCATCAGAAAGCAAGACGACTACCCCTTGTCCCGTCTTGATGGTTCACTTGACTGATTACAAGTCGCCAGATTATTTACGACCCTTGACCTATTATCAGGGTATTGGAAAGTTTCGTTGAATCGGGAGGACGCTGAAAAATTTGCATTCGTAATTTACGCTATACTTTATCAACTCACACGATTACCATTTGACCTTTGTAACACACCAGCTACTTTCCGACGGCGTATAATGCTCTAGGTCACGTCAAGTGAACTATGGCACTAGTTTACCTTGACGACATTATTGTCTATGGTAGAACGTTTATTAAAGAACTGAACCAAAGAATCGAACTTGTTCTCCATGCACTTCATCGAGCAAATTTATGAATCAAACGTCAAAAGTGTTTCTTCGGATTTGAAGAAGTTCTCTATCTTGGTCATGTCATCAGCAAAGACGGCACCAAACACGGCCCCACGAAACTGCAAGCGTTATCAAAGTTACCAAAGCCGACCCTCTCCTCCGAAGCAGACAGCTTTCTCGGCTGTGCATCTCATTTACGGAGGTTTGTTCCACAATTTTCCAGTCGCGCAACGCCCCTAACATGGCTTCTTCGTAAAAACATACCTTGGCAATGGATCACAGGAGAGGAGCATGCTTTCAGCGATCTCAAAACAAGTCTTTAGGCAGCAATCTTAGTCCATTTCAATCCGGATTTCCCATTTTTGCTGCATCCCCGCACCAGCGGGAATGGTCTGGGAGCTGTACATCTCCAAGATCATGAATCGGAGAAAACTCAGCGAATCTTCGCGCGCGTATACGAAAGTCGTCGTCTGATGTATGCAGAACAACGGTATCTTTCGTCAGAACTAGGATGCCTTGCTCTCATCTGGGCTGTCCAGCACTTTCGGCCTTACTTATATAGTCATCACTTCATGACCACTACAGACGATTCAGCGTTATTATGGCTTCAAACAAAACGTGACCTTACCCCTAAACTTGCTCGCTGGGCTCTATTGCTCCAGGATTATCAGATCGAGATCTGTCACCGTAGCGGAAAGTACCACACAGATGCCGATTTAGTTTCTCGCAACCCAGTAGCCCCGGCCGATGAGGTAACTAAATAAGAGATTAAATTTTGCTCTCCTGAGTTTATTCTTACTGTGTTGAGGCAAGACTCGGAAGTTCAAGGCATCGTGTCGTGACTTACGTCGCCTCCATTGCATACACCAGAGCGGCGACTACGCTGCGCCTATCGTATCCACCACGGTCTACTCTGCCACCATGAATCTCAATGTTGGATGGTTTCTGTACTCGTGAAATTCCCTCTGTCACGACGACCTCTGTCAGAACGACCTAACCGTTGGACACCTGGGAAGAGACAAAACTGCTAAGAAGATCTTAGAGCGATACTGGTGGCCAGGAGTTCGCACAGATGTCACCAAATATACTGCACGTCATGCATGAAATATCAGTCCCGAAAAGCTTCGAACTCCACCATCAACTGTGGTGTCCAAAGTGGTCCACTTCCCAAAGCACCATTCGCAATTAGTGGTATCGACCTCCTCGGCCCATTTTGTTCTACGCCATACGGCAACAAATACGGTCTGGTCGCCATTGACTACCTTAGCAAATGGGTGGAGTTAAGCTCAGTCCCAAGTATCGCGGTTGACCATATTGTTCAATTCCTGCAACAAGTTATTCTTCGACACGGAGTCCCTTGGGTCACCGTGAGTGGCCGCACTCCGTGTTTCCTTTCCCGTCAATTTGTGAAGGAAATGAAAATGCATGGTATCTATCACGTTCAAGTGGCTCCATATCATCAGCAAACAAATGCCTTCTTTGAACGTGTCAACCCTACTAACAGTAGCTCAAGTAATGTCAAGCACCAACACAATAATTGGGACGAATGTCAGTCTTACGCCGCCTTTGCCATGAATACGTCGGAGGAGAGAACAACCGCGTTCACTCCTTTTAAAATTGTGTAAGGACGCACGCCAATTCTTCCAGGAGAAGCTAGTACCAACACTACTTGGCGACTGAGAACATGCAGACAAATTCTCGAGCAACTCTGAGCACCATTTGCAAGGCCCAAGAAGGCAATCACTAGACGCGTCGTTGCAGGCTCAGGAAAGAACGCAAAAGCGCACTGCATCGGTATCACCACCAACCTCTATGCACTCTGGAGACTGGGTTCTGGTACGCTGACCGCTTAGAAAAAATAAGTCGGACATATAAGCTTCTACAACGCATTACAGGGCCTTGTGAAGGTGTTTAGCAACTAGGTCCTTTGACATTTTGTGTACGAGACTGCTCTCGCAGTTTGAATTGTACAAATACGACATTCATGGTGCGTCGTAGCCACCTTAGGCACTGCATTCCTCGATCATGGATATTTTTCACATTAGAGCTCGGACCTTAATAATATCATCATTTCATTGGGGGCGGATCACGAGTGTAGCGGTAAGCAATCGAACATTGAAGAGAAAAAAGAAAAGAAGAACGAGAAAGTGAGGGGCTTGATCAAGTAAACCAAGTCGCTCGACATTTTTTTCTTTTCTTCCTTTACGGTATTATTAAAGCGCCAGTTGTAAGTCAGCGCCCCTACTGTGTCCCGCCGACATCCGACGTACAGCCTCGCCCTGGTCTGTGGTGTGTATTTCTTCCCTGTTGTCCTCGTTTCTTGAGCACTTTAATCTTCGGCATGTGCCCCTTCCCTATTTGTTTTCGTCTTCCCGCTATATAAGATACCGTGTTCAACCGATTGGCCCACCAGACGATGCTCTTGTAAGTACTATATCTACGAAATATTTTAGCTATTGTTACTTTTAGAAGAATCCAACAAGCCACTAAACCTTCTTACATAATAGCCGACCTGGCTAACTCCCCAAGCTACACATTAGGCAATGCTAGGAAATAATAGAACCTGCCAGTCAAAGATAACCACCAAGATTTAACACAATGTCGTGACCTATGGAAGCATTCGACAGCTCTGTTTATGTTCCCCATGCTACGCTAGCTTTAAAGTGTCCTCGTTCAACAAAATACTAATACATGTTAGCCTAAATTAACAAATAGAGGAAAATGTTGACGCGTATTTGTCCGTTGATGTACCTCAAGCCACGCCAGAACCTTATGCCACTCATCGTGTCTTTCCTTCGCTTTCTTTTTTTAGAATATAGCTCACCGCGGTGTCTATCTAGCAGGTCGATTTGATTTTGGAACGCAAAAAGCATTTCTTTTTTTTTCTTTTTTTTACGAAGTTGAAAATAAAAAAAAATTGAACGGTCGATATGCATTATGGAGATGATGCATCTCCACAAATACTAGTTTGCAGCGTATGTAAAGCACTACTCATTTACGTCCCCAAGCCACTAGGAAAAGCAACCGGTAAATAGTAAAATGAAGTCCTCCGCCATTTTTTTGTTGTTGTTGTTTTTAAGGTAAGTACATGATTTTTGCGATGGATATAATTCCCCTTTATCAAATGAGCTGATTAAAGAGTAGAAACTCGTGTCGCATTTGTGTTTACACCAAATTGCCGCACAATATGCGGCCAAGTATTTCTAAGTGTGTAGAATCAAGACGTTTCAGTCATAGTTGTTATTACTTCATGTTTGAGCATTTCGAACATTCGGGAGCAAAGTTGCAAACGCTTTTGTTGTATGGCTGTACTTTTGTATTAAATCAAACGTCCAAATGACGCTTTAACTTAGTGTGTCTTTTTGTGTGTTTTTTGTTGTTGTTTATTCTTTCTTTTACGCGAACTAAGTTTCGCTGCATAGGTGTTTGTCGTTCTAAGCAACAACTTTGCGGGTTATACCTGAGAAAATCAAGCATCATTTACCTCCTCAGCTCGTGGTCGACGCAGGCTCCCTGTTGGTTTTTCACAGGCTCGTACACATAGCACGCGTTACAATCACGTCACGGCCTATCGATCCTCTCCTCTAAATTTTGCTAGTTAAACGAAAACATACGCTTCGAGCTTTATAGCTTTGCCTGTCTCCTTTTTTCTTATATCCTCTCCACTTTTTACCCAGCCTCAACAAGACGCCCCTTGCAGTTTGGGAGAGGAAGACGCTAAGATGATTATCTTCCCTGCAGAAAAGAGGCTGTACGACGACCTTAAGCTTTTTCTGCCATTAAGGCGAAAACGGAATATTCTCCGCTGAATTAGTAGGGAATTGTAGTAGACCGTTTTTCTCCTCCGCTACGGTATCCCTGAAGAAAACGCCGCAGCTGCGCATGCGCGCCGCCAGCCTTATCTGCATTGTTCAGGGTCTTGTGGCGGATTACGGAGCGCTATCCGGGTGCTTAGCGGGCTGCGGAAACGGTCTACTACAATTCCCCAATTTCTGCACGATGCAGTCCTTGCAATAATGTAGTACTGGCGTTCAACACGTGAGCAGAGATTCGCTGGTATGGTTCGGAATCCTTGACATGGCAAATTCATTATGATAAAAGGCACAAGACGTTCCGGAAAACAGTAGAAAAATAAACCGCTGCTATCTTTTAAAGTTTGCAGCGGCAGCCAGAACAAAGTTAGTTCGTGTTGTGTCGCACTATATAATGGGCAGTTCGTGGAACTTGAATCGAAGAAACATTTTGAAGACTATTTAGTATATCCATTATCACAGCTTGTTTTTCGCGTATTTTTCCAAAGCAAGTCTATCATCAGCTGCAATGTTTTTATTGATCTATGCAGAATATCAATGACTGAGAATGCTACTCGCTACAGGTCCCAAAGCATTTCGAATGCTCAGTTTATGAAGGCAGGCCAAAAGCGTTCTACTTATTAGTTAGCGCAAAGACTGCCTTTGAAGCGCGTTGTCTCAGATCACTAGCCGCTGCGACAAAATCTATTGATAACTACATTTTATCAGACTCACCTCCACCTGCAGCTCGCTGCATATGTTCGCAATATTTTTGGTTCACTGAACGCCATCGAAACGGCCGTTGCAATCCATGTGTGTTTACAAATATTTCCATTCACAGAGGCAAGGTACTAGATATCAATATAAAATAATGTATGAACTTATTGCCTGATTTACTGTCAGTTATTTTATGTATACATCACTATAATAACAAAAAGTAAAAGTCTCCAATTAATAAATGTAAGTTTAGAAGGTCATGCTCGTAAAACCTGCATTTTATTGAGCAAACATTTAGATGAGCTGGCAATGGTTAAAGCGCTTTCTGTGTGTTTTTTTCTCTTCATTTGTGAATTTGCCTGAAGCCTATATAAAGATGATTTTCGCAAATGAATATAAGCAGTGTTTGAGACTTCTGTGTCGTGTCGTCCATCGTTCCCTCGAGTCTCGAAGACGTAATATGCTATGTTTTTAAGTCATCTCAATTCGGACACAAACAACAGTTTCGTTCTAATTTGCTCTGTACCTCCTGCACCTGTGCAGAAGAGTGTAGGTGGTGTAGTTCCGGTTGTATCTCAATACACATACAGCAACGTATCACTGCCCTACACTTGTCTACACCGGCACAGGACGTGCATCTTAATCGAACGAAACTAACATAAAACAGGGCGCATCAATTTCTTCATGCATTCACAATTGCGATCAAGCATTTGTTTCGTCACCCAAATTGTTTTGCAAAGACATTAGGGTTATATACTTCACTTAATAAAGTTAATGCGAGGGTGGCAGGCAAACTGTTTAATAACTGACACTTTTAACCCTGGTGAGTGGGGTGAGTGTTGTGCCGTCCTGTTTTCCCGCTCTGGTTAAATATCTGAATACTTCCCTTGCTTTCAATTCTGTTTGTGCACTAAAGTTTTGGCTAATCATTGTAGTCACAGCGTACTGACACGATCTCGTATGTCCATGATCTGACCCAACAATTCCAAGTATGCAGTTTGCGTTGCTGAGTTTAGTTCTCCATGAAGAGCCAAAAACATTCATCGAAAATCCACTCTGGTAGTTTTCTGCTTTATATCCCGGAACTTAATTAAATATATTGCGTTACTATTCTCTTTCTATAAGGCATAACCTCCTACTAATTCCACATAACCAATACCAATAGGCCGTGTTTAACCCTTTTCGTTCAGACAATTGTGGACTTGCTTCAACAACGCTAGACTCTGTGATAACTGAACGGATTTTGAACGGCACAAACGCGACTCCTGGAGCTTGGCCATGGATGGTTGAAATTTTACAAGGAAACAAACACCGCTGCGGTGGCGCCCTGATAAGCTCGCAACATGTGCTAACAAGTGCTCACTGTCTAACGTAAGCAATTTTAGATCTATTATTCTGTAAGTTTCTGATAAAAGAAATCCCAAAGCAATCTAAAAGAGTTCCTTTATATATAACACAAATGAACAGCTTTACGAAGCTCAAGAAAAACAAATTGTCGGTGATCCTTTTCTTGAAAGTATACTGCCGTATTTTCGAGACTGTGGTGTGCAGCCGGTTCATAGTTTGCACCTCGTGCCTAGAAGACGGCGTCAGTGGCGGGTTTAAACTACAATCCGCATGTAAGAAATTTGGCGACCGCGACCGACTCTCCTTTTTCCATCCTTTTGGTTTTCGGGGCACCTATACCCTATAAAACCACGATATTCTGACCAATGAATTTCAGCTGTGTTTGAGACTTTGTGTTGTGTTGTTCTTTTTCCCCCAGTCTCGGGGTTTTGTCTAAAATGTTAACCATTCACCAGCTTGTTTGCGCCCTAACTTTTTGTTCACTGAATTAACTCTTTTTACAAAGATAGAAGGCAGCTGCAGGGACAGCATTTTACGGCGCTGTGAGAAAAACGCTACGTTTAAACGCGTTTCTATGCTGCAGTCTCTTATCAGAGCGCATTTCTGCACCCTCGGCACTGCTCCCCAGTTGCTGAGACGCGCAACACACGTGCGCCCTACTTCCCTCCACCCTACGAGGGAAGCGACGGAGTGGCTTTGCGTCGCGTCCACCGGGGTCCATATTCGCCTATATTCGCCTTATGGCCTTATTCGCCTTATCACGGCGCAAAGATGCGCCCAGATAAGAACCCGAAACCTACAAACTTGCTTAAAATGAGCGTTTTTTTTTTTCAGTACGCCTGAAATGCTGCCCCTGTGTTATATCATCCTAAAAAAGTTGATATAATTTGATTGTAAACCTGAGACTGGGGCAGAAAGAGAACACAACAGAAGGTAGAAAAAGAGGAGGCAACGTCTCAATTGAGGAGGCAACGTCTCTCAAAAGAGGAGGCAACGTCTCAATTGAGGAGGCAACGTCTCAAAGAGGAGGCAACGTCTCAATTGAGACGTTGCCTCCTCTTTTCTACCTTCTGTTGTGTTCTCTTTCTGCCCCAGTCTCAGGTTTACAATCATGTTCAACTTACACCAGCTCGCCTGCACTCTGACTATTTTTTTTATATAGTAGTTTTCGTTGAATCTTAGAAAGTTCATACTGGAACCATATCTCTATTTTCACTAATTAAAAGGTCCATTAACAAATTATACATAATTATCCGACCAATCGTTACTATTATTCACCTATACTATGTCCCCTGGCCGTATAACTCACCTGCACAAAAATCGTAAGTGTAGCCTTCGACGGCTTTTTATAAACAAATCTGTACAGCCTAAAACAAACTATATATTTCACAGTTATGTGGCTACACGAACGGACGGATAAATGTCTGAAAGTAGGTAGCTCTGTTATAGAGCATTTCATGCTTTAAAAATAGAGGCTTCACTTTCGGTGTCATCCCAGGTATGAAACAAGTATAACTATATGCAACGGGTAAGTCTTTGGCAGAGCACTATGTAGTATTCTTCAAACCTTTGTGCTGAAGCTCTCTTTAGTGAATCATTTCAGTCAGGAGGACGCACTAGGCGTCATGTGTTCGTATGACATTCCTTTACAGTAGAGAGGAAGAACATAAATAGTAATGTCAAGTATAATTAAATTACAGCCACGAACCCAAGAAATCATTTACAGTTTTGCTTGGGAGCTATTTAAGCCGCAAAACAGGGGGAGGAGGATCCAAACAAAAATTGAGGCCATCTGCATGTACTCCCAATTTGTAAACGGCAAATTCCAGGCAAGTAACCGCATGAACGCTCTAAAGAATATTCTTACCTTACCAAGATGTTGTGAATACAAATATTACTAATCAAGCTTGATTAAATTAACTGAACTACTCTGTTAATATTTCTTCATAAAAACTAAAAACTTCACAATAAATATCTAAATCATCTTCCTCTTGCAGCATATACTATATATTTGTCCGAATATCAATACGTATCTTGTCAACACTACATACATTATGTACTTTCAGAAATGTCAATGAACTGCTAGTAGGTACTATTATCAAATATTTTTGTTGTGTTACAGCAAAACGAATGACTAAAAATTCAAGTTTTCTGACAGCTCGAACAATCTTCAAACGGCTAGAACAGAATAATTGAAACGTGTATGGACATTCGAATGCTTCTTTTCGAGAAGGAATGCTTAAATGGTAACTGGGAAGAAACAAAAGTGTATTTTTATACAGCCTATTTGGGACAAGAATGTCACAAAACAATTTTTTCGCCAAAAGCAAAAACTTTTACAGCAATATTTATTGCGCGAGACTGATTTTAGTTTACGGCTATTTCGTCCGTTTTAAATAGCGCGCCACAAAGTTGGTATTATACGTCTCGTAGTGGCTGCTATACGTCACGGAGCGACGTATAGCAGCCACTCCGCGCGCGTCGAAAGAGCGGAAGTTTCAAATGTGGAGAAATTGTTACCCCGACTAAATTATATCCTGTGGCGTAGATATTGCTAGAAAAAATTTGTTTTTTCGCGGAAGTTTTGTTTTGTCCCATGCTTGTCCCAATTAGGCTGTTTAAAAGAACACTTTTTTTCTTTGCAGTTACCCTTTAAGCGAGTTCGGTGGATCATATAATAAAGCATTTAATATCTGTGCTGCAATGGAAGACATTGCCAGTTCTATGAGCGACGTGTATTAACCAGGTGGCGCAGGAAATCTTTCCTCGAAGCACCATCTCCCGCCAACATTTTTAAGCTCTTTGGGGCGGTAAAAAATTAACCACCCCACGGTGTCACCGTAACAAGAAGCTTTTAGTGTGCCTGGATTTGAGAGTACTCCAAACTGGTCAGTCGGTGTCACGTGATTTGTGTTATGAGTTCCGTTCAACAGTACATGGAGCAAGGAGCTGACGAAAGCGTTGGTCGTCTGCAAGCGATTCCGCCTTTCCGCCCGCGATCTTGCTCTTCACATTGAAAACGCTGACGTGCCACGAACCTGCACAGGAATTGTCCGCCACTAAACTGAAAGCGCTTTCCCACACTCTAAGAAAAATGGAGGAAAGAGGTGGCAACGGCACGTCTTCCTCCCTTCTACTGACGCGTCCCCAAGCGGACACGAGAAAAAGGGAGGAACGAAACGTTTCCCTCCTTCTCCAGGCAAACGGGAGAAAGCTTTCGCCGTCCCGACTCATATTCTTTCGGTTTCGTTTTTTTAGCACGTCGCGCACGTTGTTTAATAAATGTTGTTGAGTTGAATCAGCTTCAGCGGCAGCGAAGGCCGCTTGTAATTCCGTCTCCCAGTCCAAACGTGCAGAACATTTCGGTTGCATCGACGTTTTTATCACGAATTTTATTAAACGAGCAAACGAAGCCGCTAGAAACAGCAAAGTTCCGGAGCAGTGCCAGCAGCGCTACGTACACTGGGTAAGATGGCCATCTCCGGATTGCGGCGATTGCGGAACCCACGCGGAACTACAGTAGCGGAACCACAGTAGCGGAACCACGCGGAACTGTGTCGACGCTTTCGACGTTATGTAAATCGCAGGAACTGCGTCCATGACCGGCACGCACTGCTGCCGGCTGCCTGGGTGCCTTCCGTGCTGAGTTCGGTTCTGTTTTCCGATGCCGAGCGCCAACCGGCAATCAACGTGGCTCTGTATTTCTGCGTGTCAGCAATATAGCAGCAACAGTCGTAATGGCAGTGTTGTCCGTTGTGAACAGAAGACTGAAATTATCTCCGATGTGACCGTGTGTTCGCGTATCAGTGGTGTAACAACAAGATGAGATGACGTAAACTGTACGGGCATTGATGCTGCTGGTCGGGCCGTGATCGGAGGGGGCGGGGTGTCGCAGGTTGACATTCCGCTTTACATTAAAGAGTTCAAGACCACTTAAGGGATTAGGTGCAATCGATCGACGTGCGGATAGTCATGTTGGAACGCTGGTCTGAACAGTAAGCTCTTATCGTATTATGGCCAATGTGACTGTCGGTTGTCTCCTCCCCGAGAGCGATTGCGCTTTGGGGAAAGGACTGAACAGTACGAAATTATGACGGAAAGAACGTATGTTTACAGTGTGGAATTTTAGCATTAAAAAAGTAGGTAAAATCGGAAAAAAAGAAGCTACCCTTTATTTTGCTGTTTAAATATACTACAGTTTTTGGAGAAACTGCCCTCCAAGTGGCGCGCTGGGATGAGCGCTAGAAGTTTTCGAGCTCGCCACGACGTAGCTCCGTACACTTAACACCTGCCGCAAGTCGCGGCTTCCATTGTATTCAAGTTGATCGAAAAGCAATTTCTCTGCCCGTGAAACATCACTTCCAGCTGAGTGAATATCCGCTCTACAGAGATTAATTCAAGACGGCAATTCAAGCCGTGCGCGAACAGCACAAATAGAAAAACAAACACTACAATAGAAATACAGGCTACGACGTGCCGTGCGGGGAAACAAACTCATGGCTTCGAACCGCATTGGAGCGGCTTGATTTATTGGCTTTCAAATAATTACGGCATGATGGAGCGTTTACTTTATAATAAGACATTCATACCCTGAGCCATTCAAAATACTCTCAGAGGTATGACATTGCTGGGAAAAATCAACATGCTGGGAATATTTTTTATTGCTTAGGCAGTCACCGAGAAGTTCCGCACGTTCAAAACTACCAGTATAAAAGACGGAAACGCAGACCTCGGGTGTAGTGTTCGGGTTACTGTGCCGTTGTATTGACGTTTGTATGTGCCATGTGTGTGTATGCCGTCAATGTATGTTACCTGATGCTTGAAGTATGCGTAATGTGTATACATGTGTGTATAGTAGAGGATCCCGAAGCGCAAAGATAGCCTGAGGAAAGAAAAATGTTTTTTGTAAAACATGAATTGGTCGGTACCTAGCGCCACCTAGCCTAGCTACTTGCAATTACTCCGCTTGACCCTGCCATCTGGTGGCAAGCAATTTAACCTTCTTTCACGCTACACGGTAAACAGCGGATTCGAGTTTGTTATTTTGAGAGCGGCGTTTGGTTTCGCGGATTGGTTTGCCATTCTTCCGTGATGTGCGGTTGACGAAAGAATTGTGACTCGAGGAATAGCAAAGGTAAGACGTGAAGTGCGCAGAAGTAACTGAGTATCGGTTGTCTCCGTTTAACATCGCAGTGCTGACGACGAGAAGACTAAGTAACTGCTTTCTAAACGCAAGTTTCTGTACCTGCGGGGGGAATCTGGCTTCGGAAATAAACACAGTTCGCGGAAAGCTCGTGTTACGCTTTTATTTGCTGCTCCTTTCGTCCCGAACAAGAGACGTAGCGTCCTCGTTAAGCCTTATTGAGCTCGACTTGCTTGACTCAGGGCCGCCATAATGAGATGCAGGCGACGGAGGAACTATTTGCTCCGCCGCTTCAGGGACGAAGGTTTGGCCCTTTCTAAAGGAACATAGGTTACAAGACCGTTTCTCTCTTTAGGGAGGACTATCCATACCCTTTTTCTAAGAGTGCATGGTTTAAATTCTTCCCTCTCTCAAATCTATGTTTTCTGGAAGATGTTCTGGAAGCATAGAGTGGAATTTCTGTTGGTCTTACGGCAGCTTTAGGGCTATGTTTCGAGATTATTATTCCCTATTGAGGCAGTTACTAAATTCTGGGAACGCGGCGCAGGTTCTATAGGCTGGCTTCCAAACTTGCGTTTGACTGCAACCAAGTGTGTTAAACTACAATGTGCACCCAATTGTGCTCGCTTACGACGAAAGAACACACCGACCAGTGACGTCATCAATTAGGTAACCCTGACGATTTCAAATGTTCGCATATTTCCCTTTCCTGTACAACTTTCTGTTTCACCATGTACTTAAGAAACGTTTAGTAATGTTATTTACGACCATTTCTGATATATAAAATAAGCAATTGATATCGCAAATATTGAGAAATATTCACACTAGTTAAATGCAGTTTTAGTGTTGCCTCAGTGAAGGCGCCAGAGTACAAGGCATCGTGTTATTTCGTTACAAGAGAGCGCAAGTCTGCACAACGTCCTTGGTTGCAGAAAAACGCAAGGGTGTGTACGAGCCTTGTGGTGAAACTTTAGTGAGGGGGACCCACCATTATAATTTATCACCCAATTCTGACTGCGCCCGTTACACTTGGAGGATATCACGACCTGCAATGAAAGCCAGCAGCCTTTATGTATTATAAAAAGGAAATATTACAATCTAATTTAATGTGTAAAAATTATGAAAATGTTTTCATGACGGCTTTAATATGAAGAAGTGTTTGGCAAAAAACACTTGAGACTAATTTAATTACGTGAGTTGAGAGCTTGTTAGATTATCCTATCCATTAATTCACCCATCCACTAATCAACAATAACGTTCAAAATAATTATTCTGTCAAAACAAGGTCTGGGAAAGGGCTTGGCAGGCTTCCTCTAAAGTTGCCAAGCTCAACATCAATAACTTAATTACTGGCGAGAATTATTTTCGTTCGGAACGAAGTGTGTTAGCGCAACACGACTTGTTGACAAACGTAAATAATTTATTTTGTTTGCGCAGCTTGCAAAGAGAGAGACAGTCTGAAGTACAGCTGAAATTAATAAGACGCGTGTACATGCTGAAATTTATTGCCTTCATGTGGAAACGTTTTGCTGAGTACAATGTGTTATGATTGTTTTAATATTTTCAGTATAACTTTGTTTCGTACTTCAGACTTCTCAATTGCTCAAATAGCGCTTGGTAGCTGTCAACTTGACGACACCTAAAGCGTATGTACGTTTTTTTATCCTTTACTTCTGACATTATCCCGTGGCATTTGAGTCAATGCGGTACTAAAAAACAAAAATAATTATTTTCTTAATACACCGCATGCGCTTCTTTAACCCTTAGAGCTATAAATGGATTCCGGAAAAAGAATTCCCCTTATTGCAATTACACATTCACAATAACGAAGTTTTATTTTCCTCCAGCATAGACCAATTGACGCTAATATTATTCTGAATGCCACCAATTAGGACATGCACTGGGCTAATAATTAAATTATATTTTCTTTGTTTCGTAAGCTACTAGAGGGAAAGTACATAACCTTGTTTTCACTCAATTTAGAATTACATCAAACCACGTGTACCTTTCTTTTTTAGACTGACATTGCCATCATAACACTGGAAAGACGCTGTGGAATTTTCAGAAACCATTAGAGCAGTTTGTCTGCCCGACATCAATGAGAATCCAGATTGTGCCGCTCCCATGTATGTAGCTGGATGGGGATTCACTGAACGTAAGAGCGACTAAAAAAGTTGTCAGTCAAAACACCTATGGTTAATATTGTAAAATAAATTACCGCATCTCCACGTGGTGAATGAAATTGATTAGGGCGAATCTCTGGTGGTGCTGATGATACTGATTTTATTGTTCATAGGCAGTGCTGATGGGGCTGATTTTTTTATTGCTCATAGGTAGTGCTGAGTTCCGTGTTTCGTGTCGATTTCATTATTACTGCTTTATGGTCGGTGAAATGCAGAGCCTGTGGTTCTTCTAGCGGATCAGCTTGGATCCGCTAGAAGCCGTGGGAACCCAGCTCCACCACTTGAGTCAACGGTCCCTGTCAGAAAGAGAATGTGTGGTATGGAACGTGGTTATATACGCATTTGAGTATTTGACCGCAGCGCCAACTCGTCTATAAACGTTGAGCCAATGCAGGCAAAGTTTAACGCGATAAGCTACTTGCGTGTACCGCAATTTCCAGAAAGAACGCCAACCCAACATGAAGAAATAAATTATGAAAAACATGGGGTGGGCTATCTTTGGGGATGCCACACGGCGAATTCGCGTTTCACGATGCGATAAACACGCAGAAATATGCTACGAACTCCTGTGCCACGGGAAAGGATACCGCAGGTTGCGGACACAGCAGACACGCGTTTCAAAGTGGGAAGGACCCGCGGAAATCTTGCGAGAACTCGCATTTCGAAGGAACGCGTACTGCAAATCGCGTAAACAGCACATTCAATTTTTACGCTGCAATAAAACGCGGTGACCCGCTACAAATCTGTCTGTCACGGGAACCGATATCGTGCGTGCAGATCCCGGACAAAAACACGGGAATCCACGACCAACTCGTACGTTACAGGAACGAAGTACCAGAGATCGCAAACGCAACAGAATCGTATTTCACGATACAATATACACGCGGGACCAACTCACGTGGAATCAAGATGGTGAGCGCACATCCCGGACGAAAACGCGAGAATCCGCTACAAACGTTTTATTTCACGGAAACGGACACCGGATGTTGCGGAAGCAGGAGATTCGCATTTCATGGTGCAAGTTACACGCCGGAAGAATTGCGTACGGAGCTGATATCGCGCGTAGATCGCTGAACAAATACGCGGGAACCTGCTGTGAGCTCGATCGTCAGATGTGTCGATACAGCAGATTCCGCAGTTGATGCGATTCCCGTCGGACATCGCGTGACGTCCGACGGGAATCGGGGGGTGGGCGATGTTTCGGAATTTTTATCTTACAGATAATTAGTCAGAAAAACTGGACAGGTGATCTCTCGGGGGCGTGCGTTCTCTTGGAACTTTACGGTAGTTATAATTAACAGAAGGAAGTCACAAATAGTTGAATCCACCTCGGGTTTTTCCTGGGGTTGCCGTTTTACTCGTGAAAAAACAGAACCTTTATTTTGGAGACTTCTGTTGTTTTTAATCCCTATTAATGAACTTCAAAATGATGTATTTTCAAACTTCCGACTATATGCTGATGACTGTATGGTTTACCGAAATATTGACATTTATTCAGAATAAATCATTGTGCAAGGTTACCTTAATCGTATTCTCAGCTGGTGTAGTAAGTGGAAAATAGCGGGGAAAGTTTGGAAGTGCCACCATGTGCGGTTTTAGGAGGTCACACCTTCCACTCCTTTGCCCATAATCTATAAAACTACTTGTAGCATTAGGTGACCAAGTGTAGTCTCTTGGCGCATATTCCACTGAAAATCTTGCTCGAGGAACACACCTAGGATTTATACTGCCCTCTAAAAGGCTCCACGATTTTTTGTTATTAAATATACGGCTACTAGGAGAGCAACAGTGCATTTCACTTAGGCCAGCGTATTTTTGTCAAAACTGCCCTTGGTTAAAACTGATGTATAGGATACACTCAAACAAAACAAAGATTAGCAAGAGTAGGTTTGGTACTACACTTCGTTTCACCCAACGATAGACTAGCGCCCGAAGCACTACCTCAAAAAAGCGTGCAACCGGATTGCAAAATAGTGTGGGAGGGAACTTCCGATGCGCTGAGTACGAAGAACACTAATGCTACGCAAATTGTTCGTGGTTGTGGCAGGAAGCTATTTTGTATTGGTGAATTTAAGTTGCGGGGTATTTAATGTCATAATAATTCATGTCATATTTCGTGAACATGTCAACTGTTTGGAGAAGTTGGAGGGCGCGCAGGCCACACTTACATACAAGTGGTTTAGCCAATATAATCCAATCTTTTTGTACGTACTCGGACCCGTACCTCCCTTCCGCACGTGGTCCACACATACGCTCTCCCGAACAGTCCATCCGACTGATGTTCATTTCTTAATGGCCCCTGGTTCTGATCCCGGGTTTTCTTCGCCACATCGCTTCCAGACCGTATTTAATCCCTTCAGTAGTCTTCACTAGTCGCAAGCAGACAGAGCCGCAGCCAGGGCTCGATAAGCAGACGCGAAACTCGCCCCCGGATGATGCGTCTTGGCGCACTGATGCGTACGACGGAGCAAATATACAACGTGGTTTCTAACAGGCTCGTGATTGGACCCGACGGCCTGTAGCACTGGGCTTTAGTCCATCGCAGGATGATACGGAGTATAGTCATACATTATTTCGCAAATGTGCGATCAAACTTGCAATTTCAAAGTTGAACGTTCTACGCAATTGATGCTTTAAATAATCGTTCTAGACATGAATAGTTCAAGAATGAAATCGGATTGACAGTAACATGGCGTCAATGATTTGTAATATTTTTGTTTGCTTTACCTGTTAAACGTGCATAAATACTGCTCGTTTTTAAATTTTTTGCAAGGTAACATGGGGTTTGCCATTCCCTGATACTCGAGTTTATTCATGCTTCTATTTTCGTGTGTTTGTTGCGAATGCCTTCTTTTCAAACTTGTAATATATTTTAACAATTCCTGGGAAAATTT
>JAZHYW010060810.1:0-18591 GCA_037355805.1 Ixodes ricinus | reverse complement strand
GCTAGAGTTCGGGAGCCAGAGTTGCGCGTTCACGTGATGAGCCGGATCAAGTGCCGTGCAGGAAAGTAGACGCTGCGCGCGCCCCGCCGAATGGCCTTTGCTTCGAGCGCGCCGCGCGCCTCGAACGCGCGGCGCTGCTATTCGCCGAATCCAGTGACGTGAGGAGCTGGATCAACATGCCATGCAGGACAGACGGCGCTTCGGGGATGAACGCGCAACTGTTAAGTACAGATCAGTTCGCGACCCCTATAGTAGGAGTGACTGGAGGAGGTTTGTTCATTAGCCTGCTTCGCTTCACTAACTGCGACCCTGATAGCTAGTATAGCACGCGCAGTGGCACGCGGTAGCTTGTGCATCGAACGCCTTGAATTTTCATCGATCTTCCGAGTGACCGTTGCTTGACCCTTGACGTAGGTAAGACTACATAGGCAAGACTACGATTGCCTACCCAAGCGTTGTACGTTAAGTAACTCACAACGCTTGGGTAGGCCATCGTTGATCTCAAAAGTGAGCCCGGTTTTTATCCACATTTAAAACCGACGGTGGTGTGTCGACGCAAGCGACCTTCCAGAGGTTTGAAGGAAGATATTATACAGTAGAATTAAATCTCTGATTTAATATGCTTACGTTACGAACATAGATGGCGCCACCGCTCTGACGGCAAAAGACGCTTTGAAGTCAAGCCAATCTTACGTACCTTTCACTGCTTTCGCTAGTTCACTTTACTTTTGCCGACGACTCCTCAACGTGAAATAACCCTATTCAACTTACGCCTTGGTAATCTATTTTTAAAATAGAGTCGGCGCAGTAATCTCTCGCACAACGGAGTGGGAATTCAGAAAAAGTGATGACGGTGCGGGCATGGCCTTGATCGGTGCTCGAGCTGAACGTGCCGTAAACACCAATACTATACTCGCTTCCAGCTCGGTCCAGACGCAGTCAAAGCTACAAGCGCGAGCTCCGGGCTTTCAGCATCACCTGCAAGCGCGCGCTCGTGCAGTGCAAGCACTGTTCTGGGCTACATGCTCGCGCTGCTAGCATCGGCTGCGTCTGGATCAAGCTGAAACGAAGTATAGAGTGAGCTTAGAATACGGGGTAGTGGTAGCGACTCGCGTGATGTGAGTGGTGTAGATTGCGATAGAGTGTCGACACCGGCGCATCGGCAGTAGGGTCAGTATGGTGGTGGTTCTGAGCGTGCACCGCGTGCACGCGCAAGTGCGGCGGCACGTGCGGATAGCAGCGACTTTCTGCTGCTTTGTCGACTGCAGCGCCGCGATTGTTGTCTGCACGCCGCAGCCTCTCATGTTCCCATTGCCGAGTCGCGCCAGTCCAAAGACGACCCCGTATTCTAGTACCTTGTACTACTCTCAGAACACTGTAACTGTACTGTAATTACGCCGCCGCTCGACGCAATGCATCAAGGGAACTTTAGTCTTTCTGCACGTGAAAGAACCTGGCTGGAGCTTGCGCATGCAAAGCATGAGGTGGCACGAGCCGTCTCGTGCACAGCTGCCTGTCTCCTGCAAACTAAACTTATGGCGGCGTCACGCATGCGCCGAACACTTGGTGAACTATGTCTCTTAGTCTCAGTTCTGTTGAAGTTGAAGCCCCCGAGCTACATTTACCGGGAACGACAGCTAGAGTGGTGTGTTTCGGCGCCGTGCGATCCGTGACACGTGCTTACGAGACACCTATAGATTCGGGTGACGTGTTGCACCGACGTTTCACGCTGGGCGGCTCCTGCGTTGGAACTTATAGCCATTTGTATGTATTGTAAACACAAATGTAATATGATATACCAAACTCGCCTACAGGTCAAATACTCTGTTTCACCTTATGATGTACTGCAGGAGCGCGTGCTCTTGCTCTGAGGCATCATCTCGCCGGCACGCGCTCTCGTGAATTAAGAGCAGCTGCCAACGCTATGAGCTCGCGCTTCTAGCCTTCTCTGCGGTACAATATAAGGTGAAACGAATATAACGTACGCCGATGACATTAACATATTTTGTTCTGACAAAAAAAAAGCGTTTTTGAGGCGGTTCTTTTAACCAAACACTTTTGTAAAAAGAGACCGGAGCTGCAGTGGACTGGAAGAAGTGCATTGGGTACTGGCATAGTGCACGGGCGACAAAACCTTTAATATATAGACATTCAGTGGACTGAAAGACTTTGTAAATATCTCGGTGTGCCGTCACCAATTTCGTAATAGCACATCTTATTTGTCTGATGAAACTAACGATTTGAATCAACGTGTGTCGAGGTGGCCCATTCGCTCTCTGTCTATTTTTGCAAGAGCAACGGTATGAAACTTTGTTTTATTGAGCAACAACGTGAAACATTGTTTTATTGCTAAGATTATGTATGTGCTGCAGGTACTACATTGTGCCCGCAGGAATGTTTAGAAAATCCACGCAGTGTGTGCTTTGTTTCTAGGGAAGTCCGGATTAAAGCCGATGAGGAGGGACAAATTCTTTTCAGCGTATTTCACTTGGTGCCATCGGCTTACCACACCTTTATGTCAGACTTGTGTCACGTTCTTTCTTTCTACGGGACAAAAAGCAACAATTTGTCCTCACGATGATACAAACTAAATTAGTATGTCACTTGCACACCCTTCTGGTATCATCACTGACTTCTAAACCTATGGCAAGTATAAATTTCCTAAAATGGGTATTTTCTTAACCTTTTATTTACAAGATTTTCCACAAGAATACCTATCTTTCCTGACCAGAAAAGAGTTCACACGAGCACTTCTAGACACTTTTCCAAGTCCCTTTTTATCGGGCATTATTTATTTATGGTCAGGTCAAGATGTACTATGTCGAGTTAAAAAGATGTATATCCCCCTGCAGTAAAAAAGCTATTTTTAAGCTACACATTGCCCGTGAAAGTATGGATGAAACGAAGACAAATGTTTGTTCCAGTGGACGGTCGACTGTTTAATATGTAAACAGCCGTGAAGTGTTGAATACGTTTTTATTAATTGTTGGGATGCTCTACTATTCTGGGACATCTTAAAGCGAACTTTGGAAAAAAGTCTGCCTATTAGACCGCTCTCCATTCTTATGCAATCTTGTGCACCTGCAAGACGAGAACAAAAGGTAGAACAGGACGCGACAAGGCGAAACTCTCAACTGATTTTTATTGGAATATGTGTTCCGGTATTCATAGTCTGAACCATTGTCACAATGAAAACAAACAAAACGACAAAAGACAAAGAAGCCATAACAGAGCATAATTGTAAGCAGTGATGGAGCTGCAGGCGAGCTGGTAATTAATCGACATCTCCTAGACCCTGATGTGGGGAACGATAAAAAAACGGACGAACACGACCAAATCTCAAACGCAGCTGCGTTTAGGATTTTGTTGTGTTCGTTCATTTTTTTATCGTTCCTCATCTCAGGCTCTACAAGACGTCGAATAGAGCAGGATTGGGAAAAACAAGATTTCGTTCTCAACAACCATTCTTCTCGTACTCCATTCGTTTCCTTCCTGTCAACAAACGTGATATGGCTCCGTACGACATTTCATGCTCCTTGGGCTTTTCGAGTATTTGAAAATCACGCGTGGCAGTGCGACATGCAGATATTAACCCCAACCTGCAAATGTCTATTCCGCTGCAATCATTCAAATTTAAAGCATTTATGCTCACGCAAAAAGTGCACCAGAGTGGGCTTCATTACTAGAAAATGTCCCTCAGATGAAGCAGTCGCAAGGTGGATTCACGGTTTAACCATTCACGTGAAGTATGCATGAGTACTTGAACAAACACTGATATAGAACTATGACTGAAATGTTTTCAGTGTCTATCCGTCATGGTAGTTACGTGTATGCACGGAATTGTGAGAAAGGTTGACATCGATGTTCAAGTGCCTGGATTGAGTCCAGCGAGTAAGGTAGCATATGTTTCACAGCTTTAGGTTGTATAGCGTGTCTATTGTGTGAAATTGAAGTATGTGTTACCATTGTGTGAAAAGAAGTGTTCTGTAAAATATTTAATAAATGAAAATAAACGGTTCAAATTAAAAAAAAAAAAGGAATCGGTGACCGGAGTAGGCTAGCGCACACTAGAGTCATTGAATAAGGTTTCCAGAGTGCCGAAACTCCAATACTTCGCGCCGTGGCGCTCAAATTCATCCATATATCGTGTACGCCATTTCTGGATCCTTGCATACTACATTGTACAAGAACTGTACGCATACCGCGTCACTGACATTGTCGAAAAGACTTCCAGGAAAGTGTGGCGCTGTGGATGGATAGCCGCTTTAAATCATTTGCGACATCATTTACATTGCAGTCTAGCTGGACTCGTGTAATCATTACTGCGTGGTTCCCGTTAAAAACACCCATGTTTAGTAGTCATAGCCTCACTGGTAAAAATATCTCATTTTGAGAAGAGTCACCTATCACTGTCTAAATATCCAGGAATACCAATAATTCACTCGACGAGCGTAGTATGTGCCGTGTTCCCATTGCAGTGGCGAACTTCATCTCTTAAAGCCTTGGAGGCTTAGCCATTATTTCTGTCATCACATCAAGTAGCTGGAATTTTCGTTTACGCTTTTTTGAGCATTCGAAAGACTGTCGCATAAATTCAGACGCATTTCATTGATTTATTTGCGAACCTGCGTCGTCTGCTTGCCGAGTTTCGGAATGCATATACTGCGCGTCGGCCTCATTTGTTGTATATCCAGATATATAAACTATTTGGATAGGATAGCTCTTCGCCGACGCGAAATGTTAACGGTGATGCCGCTTCTTCATTTAACTTAAATGTATTATGACATAATTTGTAGTTATACCAAAAACAGTGTAATGATGGCAAAAGCATTCGCTCTTTGCGGCGGACGCCTGACACACCTGAGATTTCATACATGTGCAGAATTTTAGACTCCGGAATTCACTGGAGGTCAGCTAAACATGTATCGAATTCTGAACTCACCAGTACTTTTAAAGGAAGTGTGTTTGTCAAGACGTCTGGAGTTACGCGGGTGCCGTCTTCGCGATCTGAGTGTCAGGCTCGGCGGACTTTAGATGAGCTAATGACCCTCATGGTAAGTCAGTTTAGTAAACACAATGTGGATTGCATTTTAATTATGGTTTCAGAGCTCATGTTGAAATTGATTGTTGACGCCAACTGCTATCAGAGGTTTGACCAGTGTACAGATTTTGCGAAAAGTAATTGTTTCTTAAATATTCTCGGTCGGTCTTGCGTTTCTACTCCCGATTTCAATATTGTGCGCATCGGTGAAGAGCTATCGTGCCTAAACTGTTTTATAGCTGAACATACAACAGACGAGGCCGACGTGCGGTATGCATTCCCAAACTCGAGAAACAGACCGCACACAGGCCTGCGCTCGTCGGCAGTTACCTGGAGCGATAGGGCAAAATTAAGACGCCCGAATCCTGCGTTACGCACAGAGAATACGTAAGCAGGAAAGTTAGGCTAACGTCCATCTCAACTGAATAAGACGTGTTCTCAGGAGGCGTCGAAGACGCCTCGAGTGTCTCACACCGTTGACGCATCAGCTGGCGAACGTCGGCGTGCGCCGCCAACGAGGCAGGCACTAGAGGCATGGTCGGAGAGCCTCATTTTTAAAAAGGATTTCTCAACAACAACAATGAGTACTTTTGTAAATTTTTTGATATGGTAAACGCGTTAGGTGGATTGAACTTTAGCTATTTTGAAAGTTCCGGGCACCGTTCCCCATACTGCTTTTTCTGGCTCATAATATTTCCATTTCTCGTATAAACTGGAAATTTTGGCAGCTAATTAAAACTGCACCGCGACCAAGCGACACTAAAAAAATATCATATCCAATGCAATTATTAGTTCTATGAGAAAAAACGAAAAAGTATTGTAGCTAACACCCAAATTCAAGTTGACTAAAAATATAGAAATCTCGTAAAGTCTCTTCTTTTTGGAGCTCCTATTTGGAGCCAAAATGGCGTCTTTCAATGTTTGCATTTAAGATTCAAATAGGTCACAATATTAAGTAATTAGGCGCCTACTAAAGTTTGTGTGGTGTGCAACCGATTTTTTTCAATATGTTTTTCTTAGCAACATAGGTTTTATGCGAATTTCAAAACTTCAGAGCATAATTTCAGCAAAATAAAAGCAAAATCTTTTACGAAAATGCTTTTCTTGGAGTTCGGAGGCTACGTAATCCAAATTAATGTTTTCGTACATATCGTGGAGATGGAAACGTTTCCGCGTCTCCTTTGGCATCCCTATATCAAGGTGCTCAATCGGCCAGCGAATCGTTTAGCCTCAGACTGTTAAGGTTAATTGCTGATTGTTTTTCCAGTATTAGAGCACAGCGAAACAATCCCTGGATGTTATAAAATGTCCATAACCAGAAGTTATTTTCTGTCATGGTAGTATTCAAGGTTTTATTATTAAAGGTTGTAATGAATTTTGATAGGGTGCTATAAATTGGTAATATTTTTTGTGTGTAAAATATGCCATAAAATCGCAACCTTAACGTAGACATAATTTTTTCGTCAATTTTGCATCTTACAGGTTGATTTATTATTGTTGAACTTCAAGACTTAGCTCCGTTCCATCGAAAAAGTAGTTGCGTCTTTAACGTCTTCATGAATGAGCTCCGACACCGACGACCGAGTTGCAAGAAGCTGTGCGATGGCGCCATCTCCCGATAGGCACAAGAAACCCTCGTTTCAAAGTAGTCGCGTTGTCGCCTGCTTACTGCGCTTATCGGAAGATGGCTCCTAGCCCGACTTTTGGGTAAAGGAATGGTGCAACGGTTTTGTCTATGGTCGGTGACAGGTTAGGAGGTGCTGGGCGAGGGAAAGGAAAGGCTGGGGAGGAGGGAGCAGAGGATTGCCGGACGGAGGGACGGCAGGCGTCCCCCACTCCTTAGGGCTTGGCCTGCTTCCTCCTCCCCGGCCTTCCGTTCCACTTGCTCTGGGCTCTTCACCTGTCACTCGGCTCTACGCATTGTTAGGGTTCGGCTGTTTTTCGTCATTGTAGCGATTGGACCCGAGCCAGTTTGTCACGATCCCCTGCGTCAAGTGTCCACGCGATGCTCGTATCAAATCTATAAGTACCATTGCATCGCATATGGGGGTCACGGTGATGGCCTACGTCAACAGTACAACCCATATGCTGAGGTCCAGGCCCGGACTAAGGCACGGGCTATGGGGATGCAGCCCAGGGCACCAGGCGGCCAGGGAGCCCCGTACTGACCCCCTCAAGATATAAAAAAATGCTGGATTGGTTTAAAATAACTAACCTGTTTACCTCTCGTAGTAACGTGCCTTTAGACGCCGTATCTTCACGCTAACACCTTGGTGTTCACAATTTATCTAGCGTTCGCTCAGTATGTTATTAGCAACAGCTAACATGCATGCTAGGGATATATTCGACGCGGCTCTTGCAAAAGCACCTTCATCTCATAAAACGTCGTGCTGCTAAGGACATACCTGCACTAAACTCGAATATATGGACCGTTTCAGTTTGTGATCCTGATACGATGAGAACACATGGAAGACTTGAAATGGTTCAAAATAATTCTGATCGTTTCGTATATCGTAATCGTTTCTTCTGTCAGCATGGAACTGCAAGCATATTCAGTATAATGAAATTCCAACCATTGATCCGCCATCCCTAGCGATTGGTCTGCAGAAAAAGACTTGTGAGATTGGAGGGAAAGATTGCCAAAAGTGGTGCGGAAATAAAGGAGCTGAAACCCGCAGTGGACAAGGCTGAACAATATTCTAGACGACAGACCGTCTGCAAATTCACGGAATCACTCGGCAGCCGAATGAGGATGCAATGAAAGTGAATAAGGGAAATAGTGTAAAACTACAACTCCCCTCGAACTAACTGATGAAGCCGTTGGAGCCGAGTTCGACAGGCTTAGAACAAAGGAAGGTGAAACACCCCCTTTGTTGGTAAGGTTCACGGAAAGGAAGATGAAAGACAATTCTGGATTAAAAAAAGTGGCACTGAGGAACGAACAGATTTATATCAATGAAAACTTGACAAGGCGAAACAAAGAATTTGTTTATGGCAAGCTAAGAACCGTGCTAAAGAAAAGACCTAAGCAAATTTGTTAGTGGACCAGAAACGGGAAGATTTTTGTACGGCAAAAAGAGGGTTCAGCTGTTATTCACATCGAGGACGAAAGTGACTTAGAAAAATTGAGGTAATCATGGAGGGTTCATTTGATTAATTTAAACTCTGGGACTTTGCACACAAAGCAGTCTTAAGGGAAGAAGAATCTGAGTGAAACAAGTTCGACTTACAGCGCATAAATGTAGCGAGGTTTAAATGAACACTGGATCAACTTATGAAAGCAGCGATTTGTGAAGATTATCTTCCCTGGACGTTGCTTGTTTTAACTGATATTAATGTAGAAGAAAACAGTATGCAAAACGTTCACCTTAGATGGCTTTTATGTATATTATTTATGTCGAGAAAAGAGAAAGGGTGATGGACTGAGTATATTTGTAAACGACAAGTGTGACATCGAGATAGGACTTTGATATTTCATCTGGAACATTCACAAGCATGTGTTGTATCCATCCACAAAAGCGTCTCCTCTTACTATTTGTCTGTGCAGTAGTATAGGCCACCGAGCTCCAACATTAATCTGCTCATCGAAGAATTGTCTGCTCATTCAGTGGAATTCATCTAACGATAAATATTTTGTTCTTGCCAGGTTACGATAATTAACATTGATGTTTCCAAGGAGGCTAAATGCGGAGCCTCGAGTTATCTTGACACTCTCTTCTTTTGGTGCTAGCAAATGTAGTACATGACTTCACCTAGAGAAAAATATTGTGGCGATAAAATTAAAAAAAAAAAAAATCGTGTATAGATCATATAGTTGCCAGAGTCAGTGACTTGCATATGCTGTTGCGCGTCATTCAGAGAGAAAAGACACGAATCATTGCTTTGCTGCATTGTTGACCATGGGGTGAAAGGCACACTCGACCGTTTAGTGGCGAAGTGACGGGTGGAGAATAATTTTAGATAACAGCAAAATTGACCAATTAATTCGGACATATGGAGTGGAATTTGTCCACTATCCCCTGGACCATATATCAAAGTATGCTAATACTGTGCAGACATGCTTCAGAATATATACCAAAAATCGAAAAGAGAAAGTAAAAATCAGACTGCGAAGACCAGAAAATGTGTGGATTGCCGAAGAAATCTTGGAATTATGTCACACTAAGGACAGCCTATGGAGGAGATGTGAAATTGAAACCTGAAGACGTGCTTTTAAAAACAAGGAGTTTCACGCAAGTCCGCAATAAACTAACAGCCAAAATTCGATTTACAAAAAGGAAGCATATTACATGGCCAAATTTAGCCAGTCGGTAAAAAACTCATGCGGAAGCCCGGGAATCTGTTAATCAGTTAATTGGAAGGAAGAAAAGAATAATGCACAATACAATCAAGAAGCATTTCCCCGATGCTGATGATCTACACTATCGTTAGCAGACTCTTTTAATGGTTCTTTTATCAGTGGTGTTTAAGAATTAAGAGATAAAGTTCATACCAGTAGAAACAAAAAACAACGCTCCCAAGTTCAGTAACAAAAAACTTGGCATATTTGCCTCTAATGTGTGAGGATGATCTTGTAACCATCATAAATTCCATGTCCATAACAAAGTCACCAGGTAATGACAAAATACGTGTGCGAGATTTACGTTACAATATAGATAATCTCAAACAAGTATTACTTAAAATAATTAATGGTTCTCTTACTACAGGAAAAATTCCAAAAGGGCTAAAAGTTGATAATTAAGGCCTCTTTACAAAGGCGGTAATAAAAGGATTTAGGAGTTACCGACCGATATCAATATATGCCAGTAATTTCACATATCATGAAAGATGGATTCAGATAAATATGAATACCTTCTAGAAAAATTTTCCCTTATTACTGATTCGCGGTATGGTTTTAGGAAAAATCAAAGCTACAACAGCACTTTTGGAGGATTTTCGGACTGCGTCAACGATACGATTAGACAACAATAATTGCTCTGGCCTTATTCTTAGATTTATCCGAAAGCTTCCGATACCATCGATCATGCGTTACTTTTAGCAAAACTTGAAAGATTAGGCTTTAGAGGACCATTTTATGATTTTTTCCATGACTACCTCACTGACAGATTCCAATTGGTGAAAATAGAAAATTGTGTATGAGGTGCTAAAACTTCGGGTTCGGTGCGCAGTGTACCTCGAGGGAGCGGTTTGGGCCCGTTGGTGTTTTAATATTTACATAAATGAGTTAAGTCTTTTTACCGCTACAGTCTAGAATATTTTTTTATATGCAGACGATACGGTTCTACTATTACCATATGGCATATGCGAAAACTCAATTCCAATATTTCAAAAGGACGTGGACATGTTATTGCAGTGGTTTTCTGACAATGTTATTTCAGTAAATAGCAACAAAACAAAACTTGTGTGTTTCCGTAATCCCCATAAACAGGTTGAAGCTTACGGCGGGCATTTATTTCGATGAGGCGCATGCGCAACTTCCAGAAGTATAGCACTTCCATACGAACAGTCTGCAAAGTACTTAGGCCTATTTTTTGATGAACACATTTTATGGAACCATCACATGGGAATTTATTAAAGAAGAGTTCGCGCAGTATCAGCGTATCTTTACCGGTTAAAGAGCGTTTGTGGTATAAGTCGTTTGTAAAACTGTTTTTATGGCCTTAGGAGAGTCGATCTTGTGATACGGTATCACTGTTTTCGGTCAATGTGCAGGAAATAAAAAACTAGGAATAGATCTACTTAAACAGATCGCGAGTAACGTTGCGTATGGAACTAGATATGATAACCTAGTAACAGATAAGAAAATGAATGAGACTAAATATAATGTCTTTTTCTAAACTTTCGTATGAATATGCCAATATTAATGCGGCATTACTACGATGAAGAGCTCGAAAGATTCAGAGCAAAAAGAGAAATCTGAGATGCACTGAAAGGTACGCCCAATGCCCAGAATATTTCCAAACTGCGGAAAGAGAATGAAACGTCATTATATCCCTTCCCTTTTTTAATACGTTGCCCGATAAATTGATTGGTATATCATCCACGCGAACGGCAAGAAAAGCTCTTAAAAATGGTGTCTAGAGTGTAAAACCTGAATTTCCCTGTTGTTTTAATGTGTTTTTTCCTGAGTCATTTCTGTGTTATGCGATGTTGGATTTCAATTATTGTCTATTATGGTACGTTTCACGTAAGGTCGTACGGTAGTTTTAGAGTTTGTTAGCATGGCATTTTTAGTGTTCGGCGATTTGTTTGATTTTTCGTAAGCGGAGAGCAGTTTCATTTACATGGCGCAAATATTGCTGTGTTTTACAATTTTGTTCAGATTTCTTTATTTATAGTGTTACTTGGCAATACAGTGTTCTATTCCCTTTATTTGTTAAGGTTTTTACGAATGCTGCCCTGGTCCCACGAACAAGCCAATCTTTTTTGCTTTTGTGGGCCAGTTACTGTAAAGTGTCTTTTTCTCAAGGGAATAAAACGATTATTCGTATTAACCTCTCGTCTCTGCCTCTTCCATAAACCGTTTATCCATCCTTTCTTGCGCGCTAAACAGATTTTTACCCCCCCCCCCCGGAATATCTCGATTGGAGTCATGTTCATAAAGTCGGGATTCTATCGTTGTAGAACTAATGCTTTTTTTCAATCCTTCTTTTTCCTAGTACATCAGTGGAGTGGAATAGGCCCTTTACGCCCCAACAGCAACAATTGAGGATCTGCCGACAGTTCAAGAACGCCCTAGCTAATAGGGATTTTAGGGGACCGTATTTGCACATCTGATACGGTTGCGATGGGCCCTCCGGTACGAGACTGCGCATGTGCGGGTCTTTTGTGGCAGCGCATGCGCCAGTTCGCACCGGAGGTCCCACCGTACCGCATCGGACTTGCAAAACGGTTCCCTAGAACTCCCTAATGCAGCATGAAGTAGGAGTCGATTTACTGTACTAATAATCACTACCTTTTTTTACCTATACGAAATAATACCACGCGCGTCGGCGAGCGAGCGCGTGCGTGGCTGAGGGGTTACCGCACTTGACTATCGGGCGGAGGCCCAGGTTTCGAGTATTGGGAGTTGCGTGTCTTTTTTTTATTCTTTCAGTTTAATGTTTTGGTATATTCGAGAACCCTCTCGCTTGTTCGAGGTCCGAATGTCCTAGCCGCCGAACCTTCTATGCTGACTGTTCCAATATCCAACGCGAGTACACATAGGGGCTCCACGTGGCGAGCCGCATTCAGTCTCGCCCCAGCGTTCGATCCTGCTGTTACGCCGACTTTGACGCCCGCGACACTCTGTTGTTATCTTCTGTTTTCTTTTTGTCTCGAGCACAAGTTCTCCCCAATAAACGTTTCAGTTTCTTCAGTTATTCATGGTTTCGTCACCTAGTCATTCGGGACAATACATTGTACCCACTCCCTTCTCTAATGCATTTGGCTCTGAGGGTATATTAAAATAAATAAAAATAAACACCTCAGACCTAAAGGAGGAACAAAACTCATCAGAGCTTCTGGGCCCTGGCTTTCTAATGTTCTTCACCCCGACTTCCCCCTTTTTTTCCTCTTTTTGAACGTTGAAACAGGAATGCTGTAAAGTTCCCTTCTCCAGACGAGGTGGTGTTTGTGAGCGCGTTGTAAAAGACTGCTAGAAAAGCTAAGTGTAAGAGTTGCCTCCCACCCTCTTTGCGGATGGAGCAAAGTTGTCGACGGAAGCGGTCCAGTTGAGGTTTCTTCTATAAAGAGACTTTTGTACTGGGGCCCCCTCGAGCGTGTTTTACAGACAATGGTGAGTTGGAAGTGATGCGATGGTTCAGAAAAAGAAACCGGAAATTTTGGGAAAAACTGTTTTTTTTTTCTTCTGACCTTTCCACCAACATAGTATTCGAAAAAAATTGGAAACCATTTTTTTTTAAGTATAAACAAACCTATTAAGCCCATTTCTGCAACGAACGTTAAAATTAATATCACTGACCCCACCGTAAAGGAAAATAGTAATCAAGCACCTCTGAATTGAGTTTTGTCGGCAGAGCAGGCGGAAGCTAAATCACGCTATACTAAACATAATACATCTTTCAGCCCCTAAGACAACAATACAGCGCGACGACGGGGCAAGTGAGGAAATACAAGCACCTCGGGATGTCTGCCGCCTCGCCCCATCGTTGCACCGTTTGCATTGTCTAAAAACTATGCACCAACCATCCCGAATGACCGTTGCTTTACTGTTATGTATGGCTATAATTGTTTAATACTTTGATGAACGCTTTATACGGAGGAGAAATTACAGTGCTGTCCGAAATTTCTTGGTGTAATGTGTACGCATGTGATGAGGCTGTGTTTCTAAGTCCTGTATGGCGTGTTTGCTCGGTCGAATGAATCTGTATATGAGGACTTTAGACTCACAGCCGAGTCTCCACTACCGCACCAGTGCTACGAGCATAGCCGTAAGCCAACACAACAAACAGCTGATTGACAAGATATAGTCACATGCAAACCATTGAAGAAAGGAGGTTGCTGCATGATACTATAATTAAGGTAAGCCATGTTTGTAATGCCACCTAAATAATCATATTAAAAAAGGCAGTCAAAGTTTAACAGCATTGATGTTATTTGTCGTGACCCTTTTCCCTTCTAAAGGTGCAACCAGTTCTTCATTAAAGAGTACAGGACCAAACTTAAAACCAACATTGGACGAGGTAGATATGCACGCACTACCTATATATATTCTGTATATTAAGAGGGATGTTCCAAAGCAGTGTGTTATAATGGCTACTCTGATACCATGCTTGAGTCATCTCTGTCGTCGCATTTCAGATCAGGGCTCCTCAGCTCGAGTTGGGCGAACAAACACAACTTTTGCACTCTGTGTCCTTTGGAGTCGGTTCCTACTCTTTGTGTGGACACCGCTGAACTTAGACCCGTTTCGTTCGCACGTAGCGGGGGAGGGTGGAACTCGAACAAGGCGACAAGCAATTGGTGTCAGGGATTCAGAGGCACACAGCTTGCCACCACGTGGACGGTCGAATATTCTTCGCCGAGTCCTCCAGTGCCTTCCTCGACCAAGCACCTGACAGGATCCGGTATTCGGCGAGATTTGACAACACGTTTCCCGCATCGAGGCACATCCTCTCTGCCGTCTTTGTGATGTAGTCCATTCGGTGGCATACCTCTTCTCCACTTAAGCCCCGCCCTTTGAGCTTCGGGTCAAGCAAATTCGGGCCTGAAGCAAGTTGCGGTTTCCAGTGACATCAAAAGCCCCCCGCGCAGCTAGTTTCAGCGGGTAGTTTTAATGTGGTCTGGTTTCCAGCATAGCACTCTTCTTGACTCTTAGCAAGGTGAGCCGCAGCCACGTGAGACGCTTTCTGACATTCTTGATTACAGCCTTGAACCTTTGGCAAGCTTCTTGCAATGTCACCAGTTTGAGCATGTCCAACAGCATCAAGTTTAGTCCATGAGTACAGCATCCAAGAGTAAAGATGCTAGAATAGCGGACTGACAAATATCCACGTGGCCTTCATGTTGCTTGCATTGTTCGGTAACAAGAACTGAAAACCTTGTCGTTTGCGATTTTCTCCACAACCTTCGAAATCTTTCCCGCGATGTAGTCTCCTGTCTGCCTGTGATCTTCCGTCTCCGCGGCGCTGTAGAAAATAGGCTTCTGTGTAGCCACCACATAGTTCAAGATGCTCTCGCCCCATACATTGGTCCAGCTGTCTGTGAGTACAGTGACGCAAAGAGCGGCGTTGACTTTCTCTTCCACCTGCGTCATCACTCGGGCATACTCGGCCTCCAAGACTCGTCCACCTAAAGAATGCCTGGAAGGCGGCACGAATGTGGGCCTGAGGAGCATGAGCGTTTCTCGCCAGTATCTGTTTTCCGTAACTGATAAAGGCGTTCCACTGGCATATATCGCTCGAGCCAGCGCCTCATCAAGCTTGCTTTGACACTCTTGCGTCATTCTGTCAACGAACGCTTCTATAGAAGTTCGCTGCTTGACATACCTGTCGGCCTGATTTTGAGAGTTTGAGCTTTCATTTTCCATAGGTGCACGCTCTGATCGTAAAACTTCCACAGATGGGCTCCTGGACCGACATGCCCCAGACTCTGATCTTGTCGGGTCGTCCGATGCTGCAGACCTGATATCCGGGGGCACTTCGGATACCTTGCGATGCAGCTGCCGCAAGCGAGTTGCGTTGAGAAATTCGTATTTGGCACAGCAAAATCTCGCAAACCGTTGGCCCCCTACCACTGATTAGCACGTCAAAGTTCCCCCGAACGTTGGAGCGCGGCCTCACCATGGCGCACAGCGCGCAGTTTTGACGGATCCACGGCGAAAGTCCATACCCGAGAACGATGCGCGCGAGGTTTCGGAAACGGCGCTCAGGGAAGCTAAAGCGATATAGCTGCCCTGGTTGGCCTCTCCACGGCGCACTGCACGCACTTTTGACAGATCCACGGTCCACGGCCAGTGTCCACACCGAATACCATGCTCCTGAATTTCACTACGGGGCTCGGAAAGCTAAAGTGATCTGGCCCTTTCCGGCTGCCCGTCGAGAGCGCGAACGGCACTAACGGCCTAAACGGCACTAACGGCGGGAACGAATAACTGCGTAGGGTGCTATCGGTTGTTGCCAGATGAGTACTCAAAGCTGAGCTAAATTGACAAAGTTGTCGTAAACGTTAAAAAATTGATATAATATAATAGTCCACCGTAAAATTGGCGTGAAATATATTAAGGTTGTTGACCTTTGTCGATATATTTCGAATCATTACTGAATTATAGCCGTTGAGTATAATGTTTTGAATGTTTCAAAATATTCAGAAAAAAAGCTTTTTTTGTCGTTTTTTTTGCCTTTAACATTTGCGGAAATTTTACATATCTAGTTGTTAAGGCAAGTGTTGCCAAAGGCTACACGAAGCAACATATATGCTAAATATAATTCTTGGTTAATTTTTGGTGTTTTAGCAAAGTCCCCTTGGAAAGCCTCCTCCGAAACAGTAAGTTTAAAACAAGCGAAAATAAATATCGGTGATCCTCACGAAGCTATATTTTCTAACTACTTAACAGGCATTCCAATGAGCCGGCTCTTAGATGTCACCTAACAAAGTTTTCGAGAGGCAGTGACTGCAAGCAACTTCTCTGGAGCCTACGTCTGATCTGCCGAGTGCGAGACAACACGTTTCGTGCCATCGAGTGATATGATCGCTGGAAGTTTTTACGAGCCTCTGAGGTAGGATACTATTATTATTGGCCTTGAATATTACGTCCAAATGACTAAAAAGTTCTTAATTACTGCAATTAAAAGATACAAGACCACTTCAAAGAGCTAAATTGAAACATTTTCCCTTTAAAGTGGGCAGACATGTAGGAGAGGAGCTTAAGATATATCCTTGATGTTCATGAGAAATGACTGTGGTTGCTATATTGCAATCGCATTCAGGCTCAAATTTTTCTTTTATTATTTTAATGTAGAAGTCTGTTAGTTTGGAACACGATAGTTCAGGTATTAGAAAAGAGTGCACGAATGCGGTTTGAGTCCCAATTACTTTAACCACCGAGATTAATTTGTTTTCTGTGTCACTTACTACTGAAATGCCGAGCCACTGAAGCGTGAGTTGACGAGCCTCCACAAAAACCTATGCTAGGGAGAATGGACACAGTAGCACCTAAAGTGGTAATAACCTGTCCTGTTGTGGCTAATGACGATGTGAACGTAACGGAATAAGAGGAAACAAAAACTGAATGTCGGTTATGGCGGCGCCCATGCAGCAGCTGACTGAAAACGTTTATATTCTCGGGGGCAGTTTTTGAGTTGTGACTCATGAGGCATGTCTTTACGAGCTGCGATATTCTTTGTTTCTTTGTTGTAAGGGAATTTTGCGGGGTTATACTACTCGGTTATTGTCTACTGCAACTTGTGCCCAAGCCATCATGTCACCCGACGTCAAGGGGGTATGTGTCATACTTCTAACTGAACGTCATGATAAATTCGGCAAGCCGGCAGAGACACGTACTGCATAAAATAAGGTTGTAGACCTGGCCAAACAAGTTCGTAGCAACGCGGAGTCATGATTTTGAACTTCTAAGCGGAAGCTGACAGAGGCCAGGTCGCTTGCTCAATGTGCGCGACACTTCTTAGCATTTTCCTTCATCGCTCATTGGCCTCGCGTTCTTGAGGAATGATTGACTATTTCCTGAGACAGCCTCGTATCCACGACTGCATCTGCTTCATTTCTACCCAGTGAAGTCTTGGAATTTTCTAACCATGGAATCTACCGACAAAAAAACCCTTCTATGATGTATCATAGATATGAACGTGATATTTGTATATTTATAAGGTCGTTCAAATATAAATAATGCTGTCAATACGTCGTTACCACCACCACCGTTGTCATCTTATTCAGTTAAAATTACCATCATTCCATGCGACTGCCTTAACCCAGCGACCCAAAATTCAATTTGGTCCTGGCAACGTGCATGTTGTCTGGCGAAGGCAGAACCGCTACGAAAAGTACGCTTTTGTCGCTTGAAAATACATCGCGACAAGGAGGCTTCCTGTTCCGTTGGCGTCGCTTGCGAAACGTTACTCTAATCCACTCTAACGTTCTAGTAAGCTTGTGTAAAGTGAAAAATAATTCAGCTGAATATCTGTTACACTGCCCACTTTAACTGAAAGGGGGCAAGAATTTTGTGCATGTTCCTCCAAAACCGGAACGAAAGTTCGTTTTCTCGTTCCTTCCTCAACCTTAGGAACGCATTCCCGTTACTATTCTAAGATCAGAACCGGTCGTTACATTGGCGTTACCTTTGCGAGCTGCAAATTATTGTGCGCTTCCGATAATTTAGAAAATAAAATAAAAGAAAACAAGTGAAAGTATCCCCATCGAGCTTACTCTGTCGAGTCGCCAGTGAATCACGTTTGTTCCAGTTCTGTCGCTGTCGAAAAATCACACACTTCCCCGTCGCCTTGGAGGTCGACGCTTGAAATGAGACGCCAATGAAAAGCCTGAACACGTACCCATAAATATTGCCGCCCGCAGAGCCGAGAAAGCAACGCTCGGTCACGGTCTTCTAGAAGATTCCCATTCATTCTCGCATACTAAGTTGTAACTTACCCTTTGCTTTGTTGTTCGGAAAGTGCCAGTTCATCCTCGCCCCGAGGCGCGCGACGCCTCGGAACTTTTCTTTGCCGAGACTTTCGAGATAACGCCGCACTCTGAGATAAGCAGCTGCCCGCGACCTTGTCGAGGTCAGTCTCGCTCGTGCTCTCATGTTGTCGCCGCCGAATCGCCGCCTGCTACCTCGAGCAGCTCTTTAATTCTTTACTTATTTTTGGATTGGCACAAGTTCGCCTCATTGATAGCCTTTATTTTTCAGTTTGCTGCTCGTCGCCGTCGTCAATGCCTTCGTTCGTGACATTTCTGGTGGAGGTGCGGGGTACACCGTACAAAGTATCCTCGGCTTCGCGACTGATCAAGTCGCAGTAAGTGCGGTGAATCGTGGACCCAAGCCGCTGTATTCAGGGTTGCCCCCGGAATTGGTCTGCTGCCGCAAGACCAAC
>JAZHYW010060809.1:0-19261 GCA_037355805.1 Ixodes ricinus | reverse complement strand
AAATTGCTCTTTTTAACGAGCGGGTTCGCGTCTTTTTTAATGCGAATAGCATTCTTGGCTACTTCACGCACTTTTCGTCTATGTATCTATCATCAGGCTATCTAACCTCTTACGCCGCGGGTCGATAAATAAATAAAAAAGACCTGCGCCGGCTGGGATTCGAACCGTTGACCCTTTGATCAGCAGGCAGACGCGCTAACCACAGAGCTATGAAGGCAGTCATTCAACGCACTCTAAACGGTTGTTTATATCACTACACATAGACGAGGCTTATAGCAGCTGTCACAGCTATGCCGGGTGCGCGCGTTCTAGGCAACGAGGGCTCATTCCGCTCTCGTGAGGCTGAGCACGGCCGCTAGCTCACCCTCTCCCGCGCTCGGGAGAGGGTGATGTAGCGGCCGTGCTCAGCCTCACGAGAGCGGAATGAGCCCTCGTGCATGGAACGCGCGCGCACCGGTAGCTGTGGACAGCGCTGTAAAGCGCGTCCTATGGTAAAGATATAAACAACCGTTTAGAGTACCGTTGGTTGAGACTTAGCTGAGACGCCAGAAAGTCTGGTCGCTACCATTTTGAGTGTTTGTGCGTATGGCGCGTGCTTTGCTCGCCTTCCTAAGTGACACAAACGCACGTGCTGGACTGCGGAGATCGTGCGCAGGGCTGTGAAGGCGTCAACAAATTTAGAATCGCCTCAAGAGTGGGCTGGCGTATCTAGAGTGTGCCGGCCACCTGACGAACGCACATAACTCCGCACCGTTTGATGCTATTCGCATTAACGTAGATAATCATTCCCAAAGGATGGGTTCTGCTGATTTTTTTGTACTCGTTTAATTAGCGGCTTCTGCTTACAAAGAAACGGTATAATCAAAGCTTTGGGGAAATGCTTTATAACAAAAAAATGGCAAATTTACTCGAAATAAAAAAAAATACACAATTAGTATGACAACACATGAAATCAGAGCAGTTATTACAATTGTTTTTTTTTTATGCGAAAGCAATTCGCCATAAATCGATTTAAGTTTCAGCGTGGGCAAAGGCTATAAAAACGAGCTCCATTGCATTGAATGAGCTCTACCGAGCCCGCGTGCGTGTTCGCTTGCTCACTTTGAGGGTAATAAAGGGCAGTATGCCCGCGTTGTAGGTTCCCTTTGTTTTTAATTATGCTGAAACGAAGCACATCACTAGTGGATTTTTTGGTGAAGTAAAAGCTAACTACATTCTGCCCTGAGTTTTCACGTGAGTGCACGCTTATTTATCGGTATTGTTTTCGTGCATAGTACCACTGCGATTCAGATATTGCATTTTTGTGTGCAACATATATGCGAGATCGAGGTAACCTTTACAAAAATGAATATAACTTCAATTGAACTTTTAAACAATTCACTTAATATACCGTGTCAACTTTCAATAAAAACAAAATATTTTATTTCTTACATATTCCTATTCAGTCTTCACAAAATATTGTCCACTGCGTTTCAATTCAATTTTTAGCAATTCAACTTTAATATACTTTTGATGGACGTGTTTCAAGCAAATCTCAATTGTATTTTAGTCGATTGTTTCAATTAAATTGTTGCAGCTATGTTTAAAAATCCCTGCAACTTGTAGGCAGTATTTGTTTCATAATCCTTTATTATATAATAGATGGAGGACCCGAAGTACGTGAGGGAAAAAACACCTACATGAAGCACTCACAACACTTGAACCACTCTCCCCTTGGCTACTTTACTGCCTTATAGTTCTTACAGACGAAATGTATTCATTTAACCGGCGATCACCTCCGCATTTAATAAGGTTTCTTGTGTGCTATCTCCTCGTTAGAAATCTGAGAAATGGCAAACAGTGTTTCGAAGTCGTTAAACTTTATCATATAAAAAAAACACTGTAGTAAGCCATAATATTTCGTTGCTGTCACTAAATCCACAAAAGTGGTTTCTAGTGGGTGTCACCGCTCCCAGCATAGCACCACTCGGTGCGAGACGAGTAATGGTAGTTGCTTGTTTTGAAATATTTTATCGTTTATTTTCTTTACGCAGTTACTAGTATCGTAGGGTCAATCGAATCACCATAGCTCATGATTAAATGAGTACCGCATGGATGTGTTTTTTGATAGCCCAGCCTTCAACCCGTTCTCCATGCCTTCCAGCGTGCTTTGACAGCGCGAGCGCGCTCGATGTGGACGAGACGTCAAAGCATTTCGAAGTGGAGACTCCCACTGGAGAGGAGACAAGTGAAGTTCCTCCCTGTTGTACTCACCTCCTCAGGGACCATTAGATTGTTTTACTGCTCGCTAGATGTCCAATTGTGCGGACTCAATTGGAACAAGATGGCAACCAGTCTACTTGACTTACGGTAATGCATTTTTTTTAAGTGACGGCATGTTTTTCATTTTTTTGAAGACTCCCATTGGAGAGGAGACAAGTGAAGTTCCTATCTGTTGTACTTACCTCCTCAGGGACCATATGGTTATTTTATTGCGCGCTAGATGTCCAATTGTGCGGACTCAAATGGGATAAGATGGACCCCAGTCTGAACTTTACTTACGATAATGCTTTTTTTTTTTTAAAGTGACGGCATGTTCTTTATTCCCTTGACTATAAGAGAAGATATCGCAAATATTTCGTACGCGTACTAGATAAATTGTAACATTTCTCAGTCACGTAGACAAAAATATCGGTGAGTTACGGTGTTTTTCTTTCAACTTCGGGGCGTTAAAAGCGCTGCTATAATGGCTTAGTACAGGTATTTTTTGTACACTGTCCGTCACTGCTGCAACGAACATGGCGTTGTCGCTTTCCTGCAGGAGGGGCTGGCAAAGTGCAAAAACAATGAAGGTGATATAAAAAACAAATCACGTGAGGCGTCAAAAACTATGCGCTTACACTTGATCAATACATACATGGACAAGTAAAGATCTATTTTCAATAAACAACATTCGCTATATTCGCTCTGCTGCGCATGTAGGGGTGCAAGCGTAAATTTCGTCTGCCGTGCAAAACTCAAGCCTTGAGGTCACGGTCCCACTGAATGTTGCAGTTTTGGTACTTTTTGGAAGGTCATTACTGATCTCCTTTTAAATACTGTTTTGTGGGATTGATGTCATTCGAAAGACCATGCAATCCTCTTTCATTTGATATTATGTATGTATTGGTTTATACTGTTCATGCGCATTTGTAGCGTTGCGAATATAATGGCGTGGACCCTCACTTGCTCCGCTGGTTTATGTTTTATGAACGATTCATTAAAAATAACACGATTCCAATAGAGCAGTTTTGTTAAGATGATGTCGGAGCAGAATGTAACGATATACTTTTTTGGTATTTGCACTACTTTGTTTTTTCAGCTCTCCAAATATTGCACTAAAATTGACATTTTTCAGCACAAATATGTTTTTAATGAGAAACGCTAGGGCAATGAAATTAGTTACAGATGTAATGCTTATAATTGGTAATATGCAAAAAAAATTATTGTTGTGTAAAATTGTTCTTGTTTGGATATTCTATATCAAACGTAGCACTTTTTTGTGCTTCGAGTCATGGTAATTCAAATGCCGCTGAGTAAATAATGAAACTATGGTAAAATATTTTATAACATTTAGAACGACAATAGTTTCCCAAGAGGTGGACGGTGGCTTTTTTATTTTCAAAGTCATAACGCTCCGGGAGCCCTTCAAACTTACCTGTTTTTGACGCACATCTTTTTTGGACATCAAACAGATTTATTGGCATCTCATAACATTTATTGTATGGAATAGATATACATTGCGATGTATTAGAATTTCCCAATGATCTTGCTTTGGTTTCTTGATAGTTGTAGAGCTTAGCTAATTTAAGAACAATTAAAAACTGTTTGGTTGTTTTGTTGTGCTACCTGGCGGATGGCAGACAAAACTGCTGATTTCGAAGTTCAAAAAATTTTCGAGGGCGGCGTTGGCGTCTGTATCATCATCAATCTCAGTGTCGTTTTACCTTCACATTTAGAAAATATATTTGAAGATTTACTATCAATAAATGAACGGTTTAAGTACTGGGTCAGGTTAATAAATCTAAGACAAATAACTACACAAGCGTAGCGTGATATAAAGTGTTCATTATTCGATATAATTGAAATCATTAAACGATAAAGACGAAGTGGGAAAGAATACACCCGAGTTCACTTCATGCCTAGAGTCACTAAATGAGCTGCGCCTAAAATATCGGCACTCCGTTCCCCAAAATTGTTTTGGGCGCCGCCATTTTGGGTCTTGTGCAGAGCAAACGCAACTGCTGATCGTCATGATCCAAAAGTGCGACTTCCTCTGCATTAGATGCGGTGCTAGGAAGCTGATGCAATATTGCTATGCTCTGCCGTGGGTTGTTTAAACATTCGTGGAGGACGGAAAAGCGTTTCCTGTGATTTTAGATAAAGCTTCAGATAACTGGCGACCATGATTTTAAGCCACAATATGGCCAAGTGTCGTTGCTCTGAACCGTAGCTAATTTGCTGGCACTGGCGGCAACAATGAGGAAGAGGCAGGTGTCAAAATGTAGCGGCTTGTGGAATCCACGGGGCTCACGTCATGGCCCCTCCAGGTATTACGAGCTTCTCGAACAAGGGCATGAATAGTGCCATTAAATAAGCTACGCTTCAGAGTAGTGACACTTGGCCATATTAGGGAGTTTTCGTAGATCGTTTTGGCCTTTCCGCAACGCTATCCGCTACCCGCTACGAGACCCGCTAACAGAGGCATAGCGGAGACTCAAAAAGTGCTTTCGTAGACCGTTCTCTGCTGATGATGATGATGATGCTGCGGCTATTTCCCTTTGAATCGGGAGGACTCAAACAAGGTTTGTGCCCAAGCCTGGGAGCGTAGGTGTCTTAATGCTCCCTGAGGTGGATCTTCTGCCACCAGTCCTCCAGTCTCCTTTTCGTTTCTGCAACAAGCCTTTTTGTGTCGTTGGAGGCTACCTTCAGCCCCGTAGCTGGGCAGACTGCTATGGATTGTCCGATTTCACTGTCAGTGAAGCCCAACGCTTCAGCGAGCGCTAAGGGTCTCGGACGCCTTGGGTCATTGTCCTGTGACCGGGACGGCTTGAGTCTCGCGCAGTCTAGCACAATGTGCTCCACCGTTTCGTCGCTTACCCCACACACCCTACACATAGTTGACGTAACAGTGGTGTCGAAACGACGCCTATAAGACAGCGTCCGCAGTGCCCCGGCACGTGCCTCGAACAAGAAGCGGCTACCCAGGCTGTTGTCGTACAGCCGGACTTCCGAGGCGATGGTTATTTTGTTGGCGAGGTACACCCCCAGCGTCGATTTCGTTTGGGCGTCTTGGAGCCATTGTTGGGTCTCGCAGTCTCGGACTCTCTTCCTAACTTCCGACGTCCACTCCGTCTCCGTCGACGCATCAACAGGTTCCGAGAAGAAGCCGTACTTGTGTTGAAGGTGATAGAGGCGCTTCTGCCAGCGGGTCCGCAGCCCAGTCAAGTTGGTGTATATAAACAGTCTCTTCGCCCAACGGCATCTATCCATAAGTCGAAGGCGTCCGTCATACGCTATCTTGCTTGAAGCCTCCCTAGCCTCAAAGAGGACCAGCCCAGGTCACCCTGCACTGCCTCGTTGGCGACCGCTCCATGGCAGCCCAGTGCCTGGCGTCCTACGTCTCTCTGCCTCCGCTCCATATTGGCGCGGACATCTCCTGGGACACACACCACTGCATTTGCAAATGTTAGTCCGGGTACCATTACTGCTTTCCACAGTTCCCGCGAAACGATGAACCTGTTGCAACTCCAGAGGCTTCGCTTACGGAGAATGCTGGCTCCTCGTAGGGCTGCTTGGCGGAGATGGGTGTGATGGCCTTGCAGGTAGTCTGTGTCATTCGACATTGTGATGCCCAAGTACTTGTAAGAATTAAGAATTGGTACATCGGACCCTCCGAGACGAAGGCTATCGAGAGTTGTCTCGAGGGAGCCCGAAAACACCACCGCCGCTGACTTGCTGGTGTTAAATTTTAAACCAAGTCCCATAGCCTCCTTGGAACATATGTCAAGAAGCTTTTGCAGTTCAGACACTGATCCTGCGGTCAGTACCACATCGTCCGCGTACGTCAATCCCGGTAGAACCCAGTCAACTCGATCCCCATGCTCCAAATGCGCTAGTGAAAAGCCCAGTCCTGATTGTATAAGTTGCTTCTCTAGGGTGGATACATATAGCATATACAATAGGGGAGAAAGCGGGCAACCTTGGCGTAAGCCCCTCGTCACCAGCACCTCCTCAGAGTGAGCATCATCAAGGTGGGTCATAACCGTGTTGCCATGGTATAGGCGGGAGATGAGTGTTGTCCACTCCGGCGGCATGTCAAGCTGTTGTAGGCTAACAATAAGCTGGGCATGGGAAACACTATCATAGGCCTTTGCGATGTCAAGAAAACAACATATTAGGCTCCTCTCCTCTTTCCGTGCAACCTCAATACATTGCGTTAAGGTAAACAGATGGTCCTCTAATCGTCGTCCCCGTCGAAAGCCTGCGGGCGATTATGACAGCGCCACTAGCGGTCGTAAAAATGACTATATAAAACATTAAACGCAAAATATTACTGAAAACACGTATTTGTTCTATCAGAGTGACTCTTTTCGAACACAATACATGGTTAATTTACGATTATGAATCGTTAATCTTTTTTCTGGATAAATTCACAGGTATATGTTGTAAATTCTTCGTAGCACATCTTGGCAGCTTGCGGTAATCGCGCTTTGCTTAAAGCCAGATTTAGTTCGGCCAAGCCAATCCTCTCTTTGTCATCTCGCGCTCTTTTATGTTCGTGGACGCGTTCTCCGCCAATTCCCGAAGATGCAGCGGCTCAGCTGTTCTTGAGGACCAACTTTTATTGTCCAGTTTAAGTTGGAGGAAATAGAGGATGTGTATTTGATGTTCTGGAACCGCCAAAGCGGTGTCATGTTATTTCACTGATGTGCGCCACTGGTATGGTGTAGTTTTGGAATTTGTATTCTATAAACGGGGAAACACTATTGTTATTTTTTTTTTGAGGCGCTACCGATTGTTGATTAGTGAAGAATTTTGTCTTCGTCTTTAGACTTTTTTTACTTGACTCTGGAGAGCCGCGGCACCGCGCAAAGGCAACCAGGGGCCCTATGTTGCGCTTTTTGGACTCCCACGGCGACTAGGAGAAGCGAATGACGTCAACAACGCAGCAAACGCAGATCGGATGTTTATTTTGTTTTCTTCTGTCAACATCCAATCTGCGTTTGCTGTGTCGTTGACGTCACTTCCTTCTCCCTAGTCGCCGTCGGAGTCCAAAAAGTGCAACATTGGGCCCCAGCTCGTACCACGGAGGCCCGAGGCGCCGCGTCTAGAGAACATGATAATGTCATGAGTATATACACGCATAATGACGACAACATGGATTGTTGGTATTGGGGAGGATGGCAGTCCGATCTCGCAGAAGTCCAGATTTTGTGGAGGCGGGTTGGGCGGGTGAGAAGCGAGCTGGGGCATCTGGCACGCCGTTCAATCGGTGCATGAAGGAGCCTCCGGAACATTGTGGCACTGTTGCTCACTGGGGTCCACTGTGGTCGAAGCATCAGGCTCCAAGGATGAGGCCCAGTCAAAGTAGAAGCTGCCGCCTCCAAGGCACCAGAGCTCAGGTTGAGGCACCGCCGTCGCCCGGTGTGTCATCCTCTCAACGTCGTCGTCGTTGTGTTCTTTATTTATACGCGTATATATGTAGAAATAAAAATAAGACAGATAAAAAGACACACAGTCGAACGGCCAGCGTATCTCGAGATCCGCTATTTCGTGGCGCCTCCGCAACCACGTCCGCAACTCCGCAATTAAGGTCTGCGCTAGATTGGCGCATGCGGAGTAGTTGCGGAGGCGTAGCGGATAACGTAGCGGATGCGTAGCGGAGACGCCAGAACGATCTACGAAAACTCCCTATTTTGGCTTAAAATAATGGCTGCCAGTTATTTGAAGCTGTATCTGAAATCACAAGAAACGCTTTTCCGTCCTCCACTTTAAGCAGTTTGCGACAAAGCAAAGCTATATTACATGAGCCTCCTAACACCAAATCTAATAGACCATTTGCTGTCTTACCCAAGCATCAAGGAGAATGCAGGGATTGGTGTTCCACGCGCCACACGCGCACGCCTTCCCCGTATAAAAGATGCGAAGTAAACAACCAAAAGAAAGCGTTGACGAACGCGCGTGCAAGATGCCATTTGTTTTAGGTTTTTGCTTTAAAAAAGTTACTACTGCTGAGGCCAGCACGTGCGGCGCGTGGAACACCAATCCCTGCATTCTCCTTGATGCTTGGGTAAGACAGCAATAGGTCTATTCAGAGGAAGTCGCAATTTTGAATCATGACGATCGGCAGTTGCGCATGCTCTGCACAAGCACCAAAATGGCGGCGCCCACAACACTGTCGGGGAAGGGAGTGCCGATACTCTAAGCGCAGCTCATTTATTGGCCCTACCTCCCGCGTACCTCCTTTTCTCTGACTGAAACTGAAACTAAATATAAATAATACACCATTATTATAGCTTATTTAGTTTTAACCACCCCATACATAATGAGAGGAGCAAGCGGCCGGGTAGGAGAAACGCGGGTTTTATGTGCGACTGTTCTAATTAGGGATGCCGCGAACTTTTTCGAACCGAAGTTTCGATGATCGAATCAAGCGGTTCGAAAGATTTCGAATTTTCGAACTTTTTATATCGTAAAATTCGACGGAAGCCGAATTTTCGAACTTGTTAAACTAAGAAGTTCGACGGTTTTCGAACCGTCGAACTTATTACGCTAAATAATTCGGTTCCTTTCGAACTTTCGAACTTATTAAGCTGCAAAATTCGATGCTTGTCGAACTTTCGACCTTGATAGACCAAAAACTTCGATGATGTTCAAACTTTCGATTTTCTTGCACTAAAAAGTTCGAAGCTTTTCGAACTTTCCACCTTCCTACGCCGAGGAATTCGAGAATTTTCGAACTTTCGAACTTATTTATCGAGAGAATTCGAAAATTTTCGAACTATCGAATCCTGAAAAATCCAAAGTTCGACGAACTTCGAACTTTTAGGTAAAAGTTCGACGTTCGTCGAACTTCGGAAGACCCGCGGACGGTTTCATTTTAATTCAAGTACATTCGTAATTTTTTTTTCTCAAATTTTTACATGCGGTGTTGCGTTCTTTACGAAAGACAATGCCGTTTATTACAATGTTCTGGCACGCTCAGTTTTAAAGAAATAAATTCCCGAAGGGGCGACGGAGGACGACGGGTTTTTGACGATTGTCGTTTGTGCCATAATTGAAGCGGGCTAAAGCCGAAGCTATTTACAGTTGAGATGTTAAACTTTTTAAGAATGATCTATGTATAGCTTAGGTAAGTGTCGTCTTAAGATGTGATTATTGTTACTCAAGATGAGTTTCGAAGAAATGTCCAAACATTTATCTACGGGCAATTATGCTCTAAACTTGGTATTTTGTTTTTCGTCTAAGTTGCTTGAGGTATCGCATTTAAATTAACACCCCAGACAGTACATATAATTGCCATATGCAGAATACAAAATAATGTATTTATTGTTTTTTCACATTGAGGAAAAATTAAGTCAGGGGGAAGATTTCTAATATTAATCAAATTCAACACGTCATTAATTTTTTTGCTTTACGTTTTTGGGAAGTGTTTTTTTTTTTTTTTTAGCCTGTACACATTTGAGTAGGAGAAACTTGTTTCGAAGTTCTGAGCTTCTGAATAGGCAAGAATACAATACTTCCGGTGGGATCTTTATAGTTTCTTTTTTTTTTCTCCAGCTTTTTTATCCCCGCATTTATTGTTATGTTTATCTTTCTTTTACTAATGGCACAGTTATTGAGGTCGAAAAGACATAGCTTTGAACTTCGGCACCTGTAGGCATTTGACAAGCAGTGCCTTCTGACGACGAGTTTCCGACAATGACCACCTACGGCGTCTACGCGATGTTTTATGCAGTGAAGAGCGACAGTAGTTATACATACACATAAATAATTTCAGATTAAGATAAGCTCGACCACGCCCTCTTTCCCCGTATTGTTTCCTTTAACAGTCCGAAATATCTGGAAGGAGGCGAAGGGGGGCTAGAGCACCCCTCTCCCCCGTTTTTACTCTTCCGACGCCACTTGTATGGTAGAACACTCCTCGACCTCCAGTTGTGTCGGCATCTGTACTTTTTGTGGGGCGGTTCCTCCGTCCCGGAAAATAAACCTCCAGGACAATTACGAACTTAAATTACTATATGTTAGCGTCACTCGGGTGGCGTTCGATCGGATTACTACCGGCGTCCAAGGGGTGGGGAGGTAGTTTGCCAGGTCGCTTCAAGGTTTTTCTGAGCCTATACCTCCTGCCCGCCCCTGGCCGTTTCGAACTGGGTGAGTATCGTAAAACAGTGCGTTCGTGTGATCACTACTGCGCTATGCACGTTAAAGACCCCCCCCCCTGGGCTGGTGGTCAAAATTACTGATCTATGGTCACACGCCACTCTGCACTGGCAAATATTCCAGCACATCCGGGACACTCGTCGTCTCATTTAATTGCCTGACCAACTTCGTGGAGTCTAAGGATCACACCCTAACTTTTCTAAACCTGATTTCGTGAAAACCAGTGAGTCGTGAAAACGTTATTTCAAACTGAAACTGTGGAGGAACATTAAAACCGGACTTCGAACGTTGAAAACTTGGACTTAAAAAAAAATTTAAAATCTTCGAAGTTTTTTTTTTTAATTAGTTTTAAAGGAGAATCGAAACTTTCGAACTTTTCGAACTTTATGTAGAAAGAAAATCGAAATCTTCGAATTGTTCGAACTTTATGTCTACAAAAATTCAAAGCGTTCGAATTTTTCGAATTTGATATCAAAAGAATTTCGAAATCTTCGATTTTTCGAACATCAGATCCCATGAAATTCAAAATTTTCGAATATCTCGAATTTTTAAGTTAGGAAAATTCGAAATCTTCGAATTTATCGAATCTCAAGTAAAATAATATTCGAAATATTCGAACTCGAAATTTTAGAAACCGTGAAAGCTTCGAACTTTTCGAATTCGAAACTTTACTGTGATCGAAAGTTGCGAATTTTTCGAAGTCGAACCTCGGTCGGTACGAAAATATCGAAATTTTTCGAATGCGAACCTCCCTTCGCTTCGAAAATATCGAAACATTTCGAAATCGAACCTAGGGTGGTTCGCGACATCCCTAGTTCTAATCAACGTTAGTTCTAACCATCTCAAAGAGAGAACGCGCGAGCTTGCGCTGGCTAAAAAAACGACGGTCCAAAGAAAGAGGCGGCACGCTGTGTTCTTTGTGATTGTGCGTCTAATTGCAAATTGTTGTGTGTATGTTGTACAGCCGGAAGTTAGTCTGCCTTAGTGGGCGTCTGGTGTCTCAGGTGTAGATGAGCAATTTAGCCAGTGCGGTACAACCGCAAACCTGGGTTCTTTAACGTGCACCACGCAGTAGTGATACACGACCGCACGCCGGTTTGATGCTCTTCCAGATCGAAACGGGCAGGGGTGGGGTGGGTTCTGCAGCGCGAGCTTTCGCTCCGCGTGCTCCGAGCTGGTGTGCGCTAGACATGCACTCGGCCACCGATCAATCCCCCCCCCTTATATAAGTATTTGAAGATCGACGATGGACGTCGATCGTCTCGAGGTAATGTAACGTAATAACATTATATAAAAAATAAACATATTGAAGGATTGAACGACTCAATTTTTGAATTCTTGGATTGTAATATGGCGGTAGTCTATTGTACTTACTGTTGATGAAGAGCAATTTGATGTGACGAGGTAATAATGAGACTCTATAAGGAGGACGATATTAGTGGGTGTAGAACAACAAAGTACAGTGCCAAACTTGTTTCAAGTATCGTGTACCCAAAGACCTTTCTTCACCCGCAACAGAATATGGTAGAATCAATGAGGATGCTGCTTTAACACTTTACGTGGAACAGGAAAACTGCAATGTGCAGAAGTGCGGCTTATTCGTTAATATGAAGGACGGATTTCTAGCATTGCTACCTGATTGACTACTTGGAACAAATGGCCTCGTTGACGTAAAGTGTCCTCGTTCCAAAAGATTCTTGAAGCCTTCTGAAACCGCAAAGGAGTATGAGGCGAAAAATAAGAAAAAGGAGCCTGGTGTGAAAGGTGCAAATCACCACCACAGCCTCTACTACCAAATACAAGGGCAGTTACACAATATACAAAGATAGTTTTTTTATTTCGTTATATTTACACTCAAGGGCATTGATATCCAAAATACTCAGAGGGATGACACCTTCTTGTCAACCATAGAGCCTTTCCTACTCAAGTTTTACATGGAAGGCCCGACTTCCGCTGAAATTCCTCACGTAGACGAGTTGTCCGACCGAATAAACTGCCATTACTCCCGATCTGGGAATCTCTCGATTTTCATTCATGTCCATAAAATGATGAGATCGAGGGTTGTGGCTCCCCGTCCGCCGAACATTGCTTCGGTGGGTGTTTTTACCGTGTAAGATGAGACCGTCGCATGCTGCTGGAACAAGAAGCTGGCGATTCTTCACTGAACTTCTTCTTCCGTAAGCTTCAAGAGGGCTTTCTTCGTTTCGCACATCATCTGTTCTGCTTGCCCGTTAGTTGCAAGATGGTATGGTGCACTAATGTGATGCCTGATGCCGTTTTTTTTCGTTTTTCTTTTTCTTGAGGGGGGGGGACTTGTTTATTTTATTTGAAGCAAGATTTGGCGCGTTATCAGAGAAAAGTATTTTTGGTAGGTCAGAAGTAGGAAAAAAGAGCGTAGAACGTCAATGACGCGTTTGGACGGATCGTGGCAGGCATCGTGTAGACTTCCAACCACTTAGAGTACGCATCGACTATGACTCCGCAGATGCGGATACGTTTCGCCACCCACAGACTGAATAGTGGATCGTTTCCAGTTACAGTTCATGATGGCGCTGGACTCGAGGAAGCCTTCGAATCTTTCCAGAAAGTTAGCCAGAGTGCCAGCACTTTTGTCGAAAGCGGTCAGTGTTCGAAACGTCGACAACGTCGGTAGCCACGTGCTGTGCTTGACACTCGACGCTTACCATTCGCTAAGAAGAAACTTGCTTGTTCGTCTGCCACGAGTCGTCCGATAGCAGGTCATCACCGCTACTCTATCTCCCGACAAAACAGGTCGTCATTGTCCGCATGTTCATAGTTAGCAATCACGTAAACTTATAAATTCCCATACACTCATAACTTGCCGTCGCTAAACGCCGTTCATTCATAGCGTCTTCATTGCAAATAAACGTCTTCCTATTTATTCTAATGGTTTTCATCATTCTCCTCCTAAGCTGTACTTACAACATTATATGTGTCGGTACTTCCGAAAATATTGCAACGGCGTTTGTTTTCTGGGAACTATAATATAACAACCTTTACAAAATCTTCCGGATCCCGTGAAACACTATATTTCGTATGTCACTTTTCGGTCGTCGTTATAATGGTGAGGGAAGTACCGTGAATTGCGAAGCAGTTTACTTGACGTCCGCTTCCATTGGTGTCTTGGAAGATTGAGTTTACTGAGCGTGCATTCCTGGGTAGCTAAACTCGTCAAACACAAAGTTGGGCACGAAGTTCGCAGAGCGTGCTGATTGGACTCTCGCGACGTTGGCGTCACGCGGGACGAGATGTCAATCATTCAAGCTCTCTCGGTGCTCAAATTCCAGCGAGAATGCTGGCACAAAGTTGTAGCGAGCTTCATCGGAGCGCGCGCGAGCAACACCGTGGGGCCAGCCGATTGAACGGCTGCACTGATGACGTCGCGCCTGCGTGTCCCTACATCCCTACGCCGCGATAGAGTCAATGAAACGTAGATTGTACCTAGGCGGGCTGTAAATACTCTGAACTTTCTCGTCGCAAGATCGTCGTCTGTGGAAGTTATTGCTGACGACAAAGTGACGTTTCACAACTTTGGGAAGGAGTTATTTGAGGCCAAAATCTTCGCTTCGGAATCGAGGCGAAGATTAAACTTTGTGATTGTGGAGACGTGCGCGGTGTATGCGGTTTTAGAGCTCATCTTCCGCCACTGTCAACAACGCCACCGGGGTCAGCCACAGGCGTTACGTATAGAGACGTCGGTAATGTCTGAGAGATGAGGGGGCGAGGGGGGATGGCAAGAAAAAGCCGTTGAAAGGGGGAAAAAAGGCATAACCAACACAAACACACACTCAAATAGGGGTCAGGAAGGGCCGTAGAAATTGTTCGGGAGAGAGAGAGAGAGAGGGGGGGGGGTGATTGTAGTGAAGAAGGGGGATATCCCTTCCCCGAAGTTTTAGAGCGCAACTCTTATGTGCCCGTTTCGAGCTTGAGCGGCGTCGCCGTCGGCGTAACCGCGCGCGCGTTGCATTATGGGACGTTTTTTCACTCAATTTAGCGGGGAAATCGACGTCACGTGATTTTAACACCAATTATGTTTCCCCGCTAAGTGAGAGGGGAGCAGGATAGGAGGAGGGGGGTGGAGGGGCATACCCTTCCCTCCATACCCTCCTCCTCCTCCTCAAGAGCTGCGCTTTAATTCGACATTGCAAAGAACTGTGAACGTCTGTCTTTTTTTTTATTATTATGACTCTGAAATGCTATAGTCCGGGGCTGGGGCGATATCCCCCCCCCCCCTTACACCCTTATGCCCTTTGCGCCCCTTTTTCCGACGCCACTTTTGGGGGGGGGGGTGAATCGCCCCCCTCCCCGTCCTCCTGCTTCGACGACCCTGCTTAGAGGCGTTCCAGTTGAGCGATGACGAGGAACAGCACAGCGTGCAATTTTCGAAATTATGGTTCTAGAGATTCTGGAATTAAAACGGGGCGCGTTCCATGAACTTACGAGCGGCCATGACAGACTTTCAATCGAGAGGCTCGTGTCAGGGCTCGTTGTGTGCAGGCGCGTTCAGTGACGTCCTTTTATAGTTCATAACTTTGACGTCAGGGTCAGGATGATCAGTTGTGAACGACAAATTTGATGGTGCGTGTTCGAGTCGACGGTGAAAGGTTTGGTTGTGTACGGTGAAAGCTTGGCGTCCTCGCGTTCTCGAAACATCACCGTCAATATTGACAAACTGACATTACTCTTATTTCAGTTGATGAACGCAGAATCAATCCCAGTTTGGCGAATCTTTGAAAGTCTGTCATAAAATGAATTTATCTCCCGGTGATGGGGGACAACTGCCCGGAAGCGAAATCCGTCCAAACGTGGACAATGCTACTCGGCTGGTTGTGACCTAGCCACATCGGGCTACACTTAAAAAAGATAAATAAAAGGGACGACATGGATGTTTTCTTAGTAAATTCTGCTTTATCGGCGGAAATAAGAACGATATCAGACTATCAACTTTGACGGTGTTGATTTTAGAATGCAATTACCCAAGCCTCCGCCGTGCTCTTCAGAGACCATCAAGGTCGCAGCTGATAATCTTCATCGTGACATTATACGTATACGAACCACGCTCGTCTCCGCGTGCTTTCTCGTGCTGCTCTAGCTCGGCGCCTAGGGAATAGTAGGGATTTTTCGCCTTTTCAATGAAAAACGTCACGAAGATATACGGATCTGCGGGTTTGTGAGAAAAGAAAACTTCGCTGCAATCTTTCGGCTCCTCCCCCGCTATGTCATAACACGAAGAAAGTTGTGTCTGACGAGTTTAGCGACTCCTGCAGAAGAAGTTTTCTTTGAAAGAATATTGACACTTCAATCGACAATTGATTCCTTCTTGATTAGATTTATTGCGAAAGCCCGTGACAATCGCCGAACTGCATCTCCCTATATCAGAGAACAATTTATACAAAGCCTGACATTCTCGCATACAAAAAAAATTGGGTTGTGGGGATATTTATACAGCGTGTAGTTGGTCAGCCATTTAAAGTTGCGACGAGTCACTCGCTGTAGATGAGCAATTTAGCCAGTGCGGTACAACCGCTAGCCTGGGGTCTTTAACGTGCACCACGCAGTAGTGATACACGACCGCACGCCGGTACGATGCTCATCCAGATCGAAACGGGCAGGGGTGGGGCTCGAACCCAGGATCCCTAGGTTCTGAAGCGCGAGCTTTCGCTCCACGCGCGTCGAGCTGGGTGTGCGCTTTAGCCCACTCGGCCACCGATCCCCCATTCTCGCATACATGCGTTTGCTGGGCCACGCTATTGAGCCACCTGAGCACAGCTGGCAGCGGCGCGAGCAAGGCCACGAGGGGGAACGTGATGGTGCTCGAGCCATCCCAGTTCAGTTCAGTTCAGAAAACGTTTAATGCCATTAAAAAAAAGAAAAAAAAGAAACAGGGGTTTAGGAATGGGGATGTGCGCCGATGACGACTAGGCCTGGACGCTGGCACGAGGGAGAGGTATTCGGGGGCTAAATGAAGACGTCCTGCTTGGCTTTATGGATAAAATCCAGAAGTCCACGCAGGATCCTTCGTTGGATGTACACTGGGCCGGGTGGATGGGTCCACCTCCAGGGATGTGATGTCTGCTGGTCGGTGTTGTAACCTTTAGTCTTTGTATTTGGGACATTCCCACAGGACATGGTGAATGTCTGCCTTGGCGCGCATGTCGCATTGTGTGCAGAGGCCTGATCTTTTGCCCCTACTCCACGATGCGACCCATGCAGGTGTAAGTGCCGTGTTGGTCCGGAATCTGGTTACGAGAACCTGCCCTCGCCTTCCGAATCCCCGGTGAGGGAGGTCAGGGTACGGCGGCTCGGCCAGTTCGAGCCATCCCACCGTGAACTAATGTTTCGGCCACCCCAGGGGTGCGTGTCGCCATCTATTGGTTGAACTAACGCCTTGTTCAAGATGGCTGCCGTGGGACCGCAGCCTTAATGCTCGAAAAACTTTTTAAATCGAGGAAAACTAAAAATCCTTTATCCCTCTACAACTGCAACACAATATTAAAAGAAGAAATCTTTTTTATTGTGAGCGTACTTTCACTGTTGTGGGCGTGTTAACCGTTCGTAAATGGGAGTCATTGTAAAGGCAAATTGCCTTTAAATTTGAAAATTGCCATTTCATGTACCAACGAATCTGGGAAATGTTTTTTTTCTCTGCGACGTAAGTGTACTCGTGGTTTCTTTCAACAATGCCGCTGACGGGATTCCTCAAGTGCAGACAGTGCGAATCAGCTTAAGTCTATTCCTCAACAATAAAATCTCATTTGACTCTTTAATGAGGACACAAAGAAAAGTTTGTAGGGAAAGCAATGAAGAGCATGTCTAGTGAGTTATTTCAAATTAATGAATATTGAGTTGTTAATAAAGGTGTTTAATTTATATATATGATTAGTAAATTAAGGATTATAAATAGATAACATTAAACACTAATATAATTGGCAGACATAATGTGTAAATATCAAAAGAATGAATATTCAGTTCTTGATGACCAAACTACTTTTTGATTCCAAAAGAATAACTTCAAAGGAATATATCTTGAGTTCTTAAAGGGAAACTTAATAGCGAAATGAATATATCGAAAAATACTTAAATAGTTTTCATTTGCCCTCCAGGATCGAGTTTATTTTTTATTTTGGCATGGAGGCTGCAGGGTTGTTCTTTCAAAGTACCGCCGAAGCTCCCCCCCCCCCCCCCCGTTTCCCCCTTTCCTCGGAGCGTGATGCCTTATTAGGAGTTTCTCTTTTTTTCTTATTTCTGTTTTTGCGCATTTTCAGCATGTATCAAAGCTATGCACGCGCACTCTTGTTATATTCAAAAAAGGTCAGAAAAAGACATCACGTCTGGTGTCAGAGCGAGGGAATATACCTAGCAATCTTTGCAATTGCACGCACTGCCTCACGCGAGCGACGCGCGCTTTGCGACTGAAAGATTCTTGTCTGACGTAAAGACTGGTCGTTACGTCATACTTCATCAGCTTCTGCTTTATCGACTACTCAATCGCGTTCCTATTAAAGGGATTGTCCGGTCAAATTTTGTATTCGAGAAAACAATTGAATATCATTGTTATTGCCTCGAGACGCATCGTACGTGCAATATCTGAATTTTATATGCCCCTCTGCGTGATTAATTGAATTTATGCTGCTCCAATCGCATTCTAGCGTAAACGCTGCTTTCGTTGGCAACATTGAGGCTCTGACGTCACAAAACACAAAGCGAGCATTTTTGTCTGCCTCAGAGTGCTTCCTTTTTGTTGTTGTGCTCGACTTGTTTGTAGTTGGGTGAGATTTTTGTTGCGCGGTTGGATGCCACAACCACCGGGCAGCACATGCGAGCCAAGACATGACGTTCCACACTTTTCCGCGAGACGTGCAGTGACGATCGTCGCCGTGCGTAGGGACTTGGTTCCCGTCAAGATCGAGATCCCGCTTTTGCAGCAATCACCTCACAGAAGAGAGCTACGAGCTGAGCTCTAAGCGGACAGAAGGCTTGTAAGCTGAGGTGCGATGCTGTGCCAACAGTATTAAACTACGTCCATCCACTCCTCGCCCAAATCGGATCAATCAATTTGATTATGCAGCGGAACCAAAACCAACAGCTAGGCCATCTGGAAACGATACCAGAAGTTGTATTTAGCACGCGTGCAGCCCGATTCTGTTTGACTCGCGTGTGAAAATGGAGCGTGAATACGATTCACCAAGCTCGTCCAAGTAAAGTGACGACATGCATTTGAACGATTCGCCGTTTGTCTTCGACCCGCGGACATCGCCTCTGAGGGAACGACCCGCAGCCTCATCACCGATCCAGTGAATCCGCTGACATGTGTACCCAGATGCCGCTTCGTGTACTTACGTGCCGCTTCAGGGGCGAAATCTGCATCATTTGCTTTGCAAGCGCCCCTAGCTCGATCGGTGGCCGTCGCAGTTGCGTTTGCGCGAAATGGCATACATTTGCTCGAAGCTTATGGCTGTCTGCGAGTAATTTCCTGCTAAAAGGCGTGACTTTTTTTGCACATGCTTGGGAACTGCAGTAAAAGAACCGTATTTAAGTAGGGTACAGCCTAGGAGACTATATAATTCGAAACAAAATACAACACATCCATCGACCAACGCTTGTTATCCCGACCATCCGACAAACCTTTGCGTTTTGTGACGTCACGCAGCACCTACGGATATCAGCCATTGACACTGGCGAAATTCGGGGTGCAGTTTCGTACATAGGCTCATGAAAGGTTTAATTAAGAACGGGAGATCATATATCAAAATAAAAATGACGTTTGTCTACATGAAGGCTCCCTCGACGTAACGAGCGCAAGAACTTAAGTACTTCCGGTTTCGACCGGACAATC